>CM038217.1:99253116-99448853 GCA_021442155.1 Cymbidium sinense | reverse complement strand
TTTTAAATCAATGCAATTGCATACAAACCATCTAAAATTATCCATTATGATGATATTTGGGAACCTTCCCCAACTATTTATACTCAAGTTAACAAATGATATCTCTCTTTCTTTAATGTCTTCTCTAGATTTTGCTAGGTGTTTCCCATTATACAAAATCACAATCATTCACAAAACTTATTCATTTGAAAATATGGTTGAAAATAACAAAATTATTCCGTAAAAATATGGTGATAAAGAATATAACAACACTAATTTTTTAAATTTATTTTCTCGATGAGTACTTAGTATCAACTTAGCTATCTCCACACCCTTGAACAAAATGATGTCATTGAATGAAAACATTGTCATCTAATTGAAACAATTCACACCTTGATACTTGAAAATAATCTTTCTCATTATCTTCACTTTGATACTCTTGCTCATTCCTATCAATTTAATTAATCAATTACGCTTCAAAAAAATTGAAATATATTCTACTTACCATCTACTATATAATAAACAACCTTAATATTCTCATTTATGAGTATTTGGTTGCAAATGCTACCTATGGCTACAACCTTGTTCACAACATAAACTAGCCCTAAAATCATTGTTGTATTTTCATTAACTATACTTCTTACAAAAGGTTATAAATGCTACAATCCTATCACATGAAAGATTATCATTTCATGCCATTCTAAATTTGATGAAATTAGCATTCTCTCAACTTATTCCAAATTGTAATAAATCGAACCAAGTCCTAGGTCAAACTAGTTGAATCCCTCCATTAAGCTACGACAAACCCTCGATCTCGTAGCCACTCGAATCACTTGCAATGACACACAAAATTAAGCCACAAAACCCTTCACTCCTTTTCTTCTTGTGATGCAGCCTCTCCCTAATCAAAATAAAAATCTCATGCTCCTCAACCATCTCTATTCGTAATATAAAAAGGCAAGTTAAGGCATCTAATCTCACAATGTTTCCTCCCTCCTAAGACGTCAAACCCCTCTAGTGCTCTCTCCCTCTCATGTCTTCCTTCCTCACAACCACCAATTTGATGCACTAATCTTCATTTTCTTCATTTGATAATAAGATAGCTACAACCTTTCCTCCCCTCCTTCTTTGCTTTCTTTTTTTTCTGTCTCCTCCACTAAAGTTATTGAGAGGAGATTCACTATTTTAATTCATTAAATATTAATATGTTTTGTCTCAAAAAATAACGTTAAAATTTGACTATTATTGATTTCTTGTCACAAATTATAAAACTTTCTTTTGCATTTTGATATGTTGGGTTTAGAAAAGATAATGAATTTATTTATGATAGTAGGTTAATGTTGTATGTCATATCTCAGAGCAACAATAATTAGACTAGGTCAATTTTAAGTAACTAATATTGAATAGGTTTGAATAATGACTCTCAATGTAGCATTTAAGGTTTAATGTAATTAAGGTTGAAAAGATTAAGCCTTATATTATCACATGTTTGACTACTTATTACAGTTCAAATAATAATTTAGGATTAATATTGATTAAGTTTCACTCGGTGACATTGATTTGATTTTAAATAAATTTGAATTTCATATTAACGATTAGAGACAAGTTACTTCTATTTATTAAAAGATAACTAATTATAGGTTATCAAACCTTCTTCGTTGGAAAGATTATCATTAATATTTGTAATAGATTTTAAACTAATTATAGGTTATCAATCCTAAATTTGATATTCAATTACTTGTTATAAATATATTTGTAGATCTCTTTTTATGTCTAATGAAATAACAAGTTGCATAGATAGTTTTGCTTTGATTTCTTGTTACATAAATATTTGTTTGTTGAATTTATTCTAGTAGTGGAAAGATCTATTTTACATGCATGTCATCTCCATCGAATGCAATAAATTTTACTCTTGCAAATCACGTTTAGCTAGGTAATAACACCAGTCATATCATTTGTAAAACACAAGTTAAACACATGCTTATAATATATAGAAATTATAAAATTATTTGCAATAATGTATAAATTAATAGAACACTTGGGGATATTGGCTAGTTGGGTTGAGTGATAACTCTATTGAAAATCATTGAATTTCTATATGTTGGTGTTTACCATCCCAATTTCAAGATGTTTTGATAAACTCAATTATAGATATGTATATAAATGTACAATGAAAAGATAAATGATTGATAAAATCATATTTAGGGATGCATAATTATATTGATATACTTGCATATGAAAATGTTAGGATAGATTCACATTGCTTATAATTCATCGCACAAAAAAATAATATCATATTGAAAATCATCTTAGAATTGATGACATTTTTCCCTTTACAAATATAATATTATTCTAACTGATAATTGATGACATCTATTATACTTTTATTAAATAGAAATCATGCTTTTACTTTTTCATGCATGCACTAGTGCGTTGCCTTTTATATTTTAATAAATAGTAGTTGCTTGCTAAGATTAAATCATCAAACTCATTCATAAAATTTTCTTATACCTAGTTCTTTTAAGGTGCTTGGAGAACCATCACCACAAAAGCAAGTTTTTTAGCAATTGAAGTTCATTTTTTATTTTTAAGTTTATATAGTAGCTCTATTTGTACTTTTGTTGGGTTAGGCATTTTTTCTTGTGTAGCTTTTGCTTCCAGTTTCCTTCCATTAGTTAGTGCTTTGCTCCTTTGTTGTACTATTACTATAAAATGTATTAATAAACATAAAATAACATTGAATTTTATTTGATAACTTCTATTATTTATAATTTCTTATATATAAACCATTCTCATATGAGTATAAAATAGGTTTAAATTGAACTTGACTTTTAAAATTTATTTTAAAAATTAAGGTCAATCCCCTTCATCACATGTGTTGCTCGAGATATAGCTTCTAGAATGAAGGTATGACACAATCTCCTCACAATTCTTCTCTACAACCCATAGCTCTTATGCCACTTGCACTTCTTCTTATTTTCATTATAGGTTCTCCCTTTACATCTGTCTATTAAATCATCCTACTTTTTTTACAGTGCTATCTCAACCATTTCCACTTTTGTCTCACCACCGTATCCTCTCCATTACGATCGATCGTAATTCTATCTCTTACACATCCTATGCCTACCGATGCTAAGTTCTCTAAAATCAAAATAAATTTTAATCATAGCCATATCATTCACTCTCCAACCACCGTGCTACTATACTATGGCAATTAAAATACCTCAATGAAAATCTACCATGTAATAAAAATATCATGTTCTCCAAGCTCAAAGTACCTACCTTCTTATTCCACAATCTTCACAATAAAATGTTCTTGGTATCAAATCAATCTTCAAAAATAAACATCACTCTGATAGAACAATTGCATAAATAATGCTCAACTAGTTGCTTTAGGCCACAATTAAAAGTATAACATTGATTACACAAAAACACTTAATCCTATTGAAAAAAGAAACTAGCCATCTAATTGCTGTTGATTGTTGTTCTACACCATAGTTGGCCAATCACACAAGTAGATGTCTCTAATACTTTTCCTCATGGTAAGTTTAACAAGACAATTCATATGACTCAACTTAAAAGCTTCAAAGATCCACAAGTTTTTCATTATGTTTGTCTTTAAAGAATTCCATTTATAGTTGCAACTCCATCAAAGCAACTCCAACAATAATGTTTCATCTTCAAAACTATTGATCCATTTTTCCTAATATGCAATCCCCAACAAACCAAAATTTAGTTACTCGTCTACATTAATGATGTACTTTTTACTGGTACCATCCTACAACAAATAATTCATGCCTTCACAATCTCCATGGCTAGTTTCATATAAAAAATCTGGACAACATTTCTTACTTTCTTGTTATTCAAGTTATTCCCACCACTATCAGTGTCACTCTCTATCAATCAAAATACATTAATGAAATACTTAACAAATCAAGTATGCTTGATTGTAAACCTGTCATCAATCTAAAACCATTCAAACTTGTTTTCAATGAAGCATCCAACTCATTTTTTTTCTCGGTCCTAAACCCTATCACCACTTTGCTAGATCTCCTTAATATTTCACTATCACTAGACCACGACGCTTACCTTTACCATCAAAAGGTATGCCAACTATTTGACCTTTTGGAGTGAGGATTCAATCTTTCAATCATAGATCTAGGAGTCTTTTAGACACCAAGAGCTCCTTAGTCATAAGACACTACTAGTAACTAAGTGAACACTTAACTAAAACTTAGAGATTTAGAAGGATTAGTCTTAGGTTATGTTATGCCTTAGGACCTAGAAACCCACCCAGCCTATGGCCTAAACCAAACTCTTGCCTACCTCCTTAGCCAAAATTCAACTTCAAATCAATATAACAAATCCCAATTGAAATCCCCAAGCCAAAATCAAATCCACAATAATCTAAACCTAAACCCATGATTCAACCCTATGGACTTAGCCAAAATACCCTTCAATTCAAACCTAACTCAATTGATTTTCTCAAAAGCAAATCAATCCTTCAATCATCATTCCAAGCTCTACCAAAAATTGTGATCAAAACCAATCAAGCCAAAATCAATTCAATCAACCTAACCTAACTCATTTGACCTAAAATATTCAAATGAGCCAAAATCTAATTAAACTCAAATCAATTGCAATTAAAGCTATTAATGAATCCCAAATCAAAAATCAAACTCAACTCAACTCAATTCAACCCAAAATCAACTCAATTGACCCATTAGGCTCACTTGACCCAAAGTGATCTAAATGACCCTTTTGAACCAAATCTCAATCCAACCCAAATTGGATTGAACCAAACCACTCAAAATCTCCTATGATGATTATTGATTTTCCTTGATTAATCAATTATAATCAATTAGGACAAACAAAGTCAATTTGGTTATTTGACAAAATTAACCCAATTAATCTACATGAGCCAAACGAACCAAATCTTATCCTAAACCAAATCAATTGAAACCAATGATTCATACTAACTCTAAATCAATCCTTGAACATATCTTGATCACCAATTGAGCCAAGCCAAACCGAATTGGCCTTTGACCCAAGTTGACCCAAGTTGACCCAATTTGACCTAAAAAAGCCAAATTAGGTCAAATCAAAATCCAATCCAAATTGATTCAAACCAACATTGATTATTGAACTTGGTCAAGCCTTGATTGAATCCAACTTGACCAATTGAATCCAATTGACCCATTTAGCCCAAATTGACTTAAAGGGTCAATTTGGCTTAAATCATTCATAAATTCAAATTGATTGAAATCAAAGCCTACAATCATCTTCAAATGATCAATTAAATATAAACCAATGCCTAACTCAAGCAAATTTGGCCAATTTAGCCAAATTGGTCAACTTAGCTCATTTGACCTATATGAATCCAAATAAGTCAAAATCAAATCCAAGCCAAATTAAACTAAACTAATTGGACCAAAACATTTCAAATACTCATTTGTACTTGACACAACCATTGGTTTGACCCAATTTGACCAATTAGTCAACTTGACCCAACCTAGCCAAATTTAACCTACATGAGTCAAATTGAGCCAAACCCATTCAAACCAAGGTCAAACCCATTGAAACTTGGCATGACCCATCCTTGGGTCACCTTGGGTCAGCCCAAATCTAACCCAATCCAAATTTAACTTGAATTAACCCATTATCCATTTGATAAATCCCTCCACATAAGATAAAATCTAATTTTGGTTGATCAAGTCCCCTCCTTTGTACTTGCCAGCCACCCAAAGCTCAATTTGGACCCTTGGCTCTATGGCTAGCTTGACCCAAGTCTGGTTGGCTCAGCCATAGGTCAAGGGAGGCGAGTTAACCCACCTCTCCTCATTGGCTCACATAATGGAGATAGGGACAAGCCATGGCAGCCAACTCAGGCACTCACCCATTCAAATCGAGCCACCTTCAGATGCCTGCAAATGGCAGAGGAGATCCCCACCGTCCGATTGTGAGGGGGGGTACTCCCCTCATTCTCATTCGAATTAATAGATTGCACTTCCTCAGAGCTCGAGCACCTCAAGGTGTATCCTCCAGAGCTACCTAAGCCTCCCCATCACCGATGACGATGAAACTAAGCCAAAGTGAGGCCTAATTTCATCCAACCTCCTCCAAACTCTACCATTCTCTAATTAACTCTTACAACATGTTCACCAAGCTCTAACGAGGCAAAATGAATCTTCTCTGGAGCAATTCGAGCACCGGAAGTCCATCATAGACCAACTCTGCAAGGATTACGGCGACAGTTGGTGTCCACAGAGCTGCTAGTGAGGAGTCAAGGTGTCATCTTCTCAGCAAGGCTTCACCATCAAGATGAAGCTACCTCAGCCAGTTAGCCACTGGTCTTGAGCTCCGACGAGATAAATTCCAGCAAATCAATATTTTCTCAACTTATTTTGGGCCTTTGTGAAGGAAAGTTTGATTTCGAGTGAATCTCATCGTAGGATCCCTTTAGATCTTCTCTATAAAAGTTTTAGGATCGATCCTGAGCTTTCACGAGCTCTGATGAGCTCAAATCAAGTGGAGGAATGCGCGATTCATTCTTCATCGCTCGGGATGATGGATCACGTCCATTCATGATTGGAATGGACGGTCGTGATCATTAGATAGATTTAATCCGATTTATTCACTTAGGAACCGTGGGATTAATCCCCATGGTCCGATCCTAAATCGAACGGCGGGGATGAAAGTGTGTTCGTCGTCGCCACATTAATGCCATGTCAGAAGATTTAAGTTGCCAATCCTGCATGCCATGTGGAAAGCGCTGGCACATCAGCGATCTGCGTGGTACCGATGGGATTAAGGGTTAATTAGGCTTAATAATTTTTTTAAATCATTAAAAATTTATAAATTCATAAGTAGTTGTAGAAAAATTTTAAAAATACAAATAAATGCTTATTGGAAAGGTAAAATAGAGGAGATTTTATTAGGAATATTTATATTTAATTTTGAATAGTGAGTAAGGCTTAAGTATGGTTTGAATATTTTTATAATTAGCTTAATTAATTCCTAATTACTTAGGCAATTAATCTCAAACTTGGTGTGATGATTTCATGGGATAACTTCTACCTCTCATGATTTACTTGGAATTTATTGCCTAGGTAATTAGGGGAATGCATAATTCAAACCTTAATTATCCTTTTAATCAACTTAATGATTAATTAAGATTTTAAATAACAAAAATTAATTAATTTAGCTCCATTAATCACTAATTAACAGTGAGGTGATGAGGGAGAGTGATTTGGACCTCCTTCCTAATTACTTTTTCAAATTCATTTCATTAAAGGGAATTAATTAATGTGAGACTTAATTAGTGCTTAATTAATCAATTAATGGCTAAAATAAATCAAATTAAGATATTAATTATTTCAAATAATTAATAATCAACTAAGGGTTCCTCTTTATGTATTTAATAACATAAAGACCCCTAAGAAAATTATGATTAACCCATAAGTTGGAGAAAATCATAAAAGTAATTAATTAGGTTCTTTAACTTAATTAATTTTTAATCATGGGCCAATTGCATCAGATCATTTAAGAACATTACAATTTTATTTTCATCTATGTTCATATCATTTGTGACTCATGATTAAATGATTAATCAAATTAAATAAGCATAGAAAAGGGTAATTAAATGATTTGATGAATGATCCAACTTAATTAATTCATAAAATTTATCTAATTACCTTTCCTTAAACAAATCAAGTTCACCAACATAAAAAAGAGATTAAAATAATAAATAACTTCTCTCCTCTTTAAGTCTAATCCAAATCCAAAATACAAATTAATAAGAAGCTTTGATTTTCTTTAAATAATTTTATTTGATATGATTGTCCTTAGGAATTAGTGTTGTTGAATGAATCATATGTTTATGTTTAGCTATTCCTTTCCAATCATTTTAAATGTTAAAACTAGAATTAGGTTAGGATCTTGGAATATAAGTACACTTACAGGTAAATTAATGGAATTAATAGATATTATGGTTTATAGAAAGATAAATATTTTATGTGTTCAAGAAACTAAATGGGTTGGGAAGAAAGCCAAGGAGATTGATAGTTTAGGTTTTAAACTTTGGTATTCGGTAAAAGTCAAACTAGAAATGGTGTAGGTGTGATTATAGATAAAAGTTTGAAGGATAATGTTATAAATATTAATAGATGTGGAGATAGAATTATAGCTTTAAAGATTATTGATACTAAGATTATCAATATTATAAGTGTATATGCTCCTCAAGTAGGTTTGGAGGTAAGCGCAAAAGAAAAATTTTGGAAAGAATTAGAGGGATTAATACAAAAGATACATCTTGAAGAAAAAATATTTATTGGAGGAGATTTAAATGGACATGTTGGTAGAGTGGTAAAAGATTTTAAAAGTATTCATGGTGGTTATGGATTTGGAGTGACTAAAAAAGGTAGGACTATATTAGATTTTGCTTTAGCTTATGATTTTGTAGTAGCTAACACTTTATTTAAGAAAAGAGATGAACATATTATTACTTATAAAAATGGATCTAGTAAAATACAGATTGATTATTTTCTAATCAAAAAAATAGATCATTTAGATTGTAAAGATTGTAAGGTCATTCCAAGTGAAAATCTAAGTACCCAACATCGATTGTTAGTTTTAGATTTTAAGATGAAAGGTTGTAAGAGAAAAATAAACCAAATTATTGTCCTAGAATTAGATGGAGACACTTAAAAGATATAAATAAAAATATTTTTAAGAGCAAGCTACAAGAGATTAGAATTTGGGATGTTCATGAGGAAGCTAACATTATGTGAGAAAAAATAGCAAGTGAAATTAAGCAAGTTGCTAAAGATGTGCTTGGAGAATCAAAAGGAAAAGCTTCTTTTAATAAGAATAGTTGGTGGAGGAGTAAGAGTGTGCAAGAAAAGATAAAAAATAAAGAGTATTGTTATAAAACTTGATTTAGATGTAAAAACTCGGAGAATTGGGAAAGATATAAAGTGGCCTGTAGAGATTCTAAGAAAGCAGTATATGATGAAAAAATTTAGCTTTTAGTGATTTATACAATAGATTAGATACCAAAGAAGGTGAAAGATGTATGTATAAGTTAGCCAACCAAAGAGATAGGAGAAGTAAAGACATAGTTCAAGTGAGGTGTATTAAGGATGAAAATAATAAAATATTTTTTTTAGAAAAGGATATTGAAAATAAGTGGATGAGGTATTTTGATAAACTTTTCAATGAAGGATCTGAAAGTACGATTGATTTTAGCAACCTTAATACCCTAAACAAAATAGAGAATTTCATTTTTATCGTCGTATTAGTAAAAGTTAGTGAAGCTTTAAAGAAAATGAAATGTGGAAAAGCAAGAGGACCTGGACAATATTCCAATAGAAGTGTGGAAATGTTTAGGAGATCAAGGAATCTCTTGGCTTACAAATATTTTAATGTCATTTTAAAGACTAAAAGATGTCGATGAGTGGAGAAAGAGTTTGTTAGTTCTTATATTTAAGAATAAAGGTGATGCACAAGAGTGTGCAAATTATAGAGGAATTAAGTTAATGTGTCATACATTAAAATTATGGAAGAGAGCATTGAGCATAGTTGTGTGTGATACGAGGTTTCTTACAATCGTTTGGTTTCATGCCAAGTAGATCTACTATGGATGTTATACATTTGTTAAGGGGTTTGATGGAGAAGTATAGAGAAAGTAAGGAGGATCTTAATATAATATTTATTGATTTAGAGAAAGCTTATGATAAAGTTTCAAGAGATGTTCTTTGGAGAGTTCTAGAATAGAAATGAGTTAATATTGGTTATATTCAAGGATATCTATATTAGAGCTATTACTTGTGTCCAAACACAAGGAGGATTGACAAAATATTTTCTTATTTTAGTTGGATTACATCAAGGATCAGCTTTAAGCCCTTATCTTTTACTTTAGTTATGGATGTTCATTTTACAAGAAGATGTACCTTGGTGTATGCTTTTCTGATGACATTCTTCTTGTTGATAAGACTAGAGAGGAGTCCAAACTTGAATTATGGAGGTCAACTCTAGAGTCTAAAGGTTTTCATTTAAGTAGATCTAAAATTGAATATATGGAGTGTAATTTTAGTTGTAGAAGTTCTAGTGGTAGTGTTGTGACATTAGGTGAATAAGTCATTAATAAGAGTGAGCATTTCAGATATTTAGGCTCTATTGTCCAAAATGATGGTGAAATAGATGGAGATGTTATTAGTAGAATTCAAGTTAGATGGTTGAAGTGGAGGAATGCATCTGGCCTATTATGTAATAGAAATGTTCCGCTTAAACTTAAGGGAAAATTTTATAAGATTGTGATAAGACTTGCAATGACTTATGGTGCAGAATGTTGGCCAATAAAAGAGAAGCATAGACTAAGTTAAGAGATGAGGATGCTTAGGTGGATGAGTGGCTTTACTCTTAGAGATAGAATACAAAATTAGTATATTCGAGAAAAAGTTGGAGTAGCTCCAGTGGTAGATAAGATTAGGGAGAGTCACCTTAGATGGTTTGGCCACATAAAGCGTCCAGATGAAGAGAGTATATGCATTAGATTTGTCTTATGTTAAGAAAGGTAGAGGTAGACCCAAAAAAGACTTGGTTAAGATGTATAAAAATGATCTTAGTATACTTGATTTAAATGAGAATTTGACACATAATAGGACACAATGGAGACGAAGGATTCATGTAGCAAACCCCACCTAGTGGGATGGGCTTTTGTTGTTGTTGTTGTATGTCATATGGTTCCATGCATTCATCTTTTCAAATTTAAATGAATCAAATCAAGTTTATTTATGTAAGCATGCATGTGTTACTTTAATTTAATTATGTGTGGCTATTATTACTAATAAATCTAAATTTTTTTCCAAAATTATAAATTTATAGCAATGCTTGGAATGATAATAGTTATGAATACATATAAGATTTGTATGTGTTTATAGCTTAGTCATATGAATATGAAGCTCTCTTTCTTAGGTTCATATATAGATTTACATATGTTTGAATGCTAATAAGTATATAATCTTAACATCATGGAAATACGAGACTTTAAGTAGCCCCAAGGAGGTCATTTGATTATCTCACTTCCTTGGTTAACAAAAGCACGTACTTATTTAATTTACTTCTTATGTATTTTGATATTATAATTTGGATAGAGCTTTAATTCATATGCATAAATAATTCAACTAAAAAAAAAAGACAATCTTTGCATGATTTTCATTCATCCAATTATGTATACTTTTAAATGTATTTCAGGTAGCAAGCATATAGTCTAGACATCCCAAAAATATGAGGCTTTAAGTGGCCCCAAGGAGATCATTTGATTATCTCACTTCCCTGGTTAACAATGGCATGTACTTGCTTACATCTTTCATACATGTTCATGTGTATGTGATTAAAGAATGAAAATCCTCTTTTCTATTAAAAATACATGCATCTATAATTACTTTAACCACCAAAATGTATAGTATGTGGATGTAAAGCTTTCTTTCATATGTTCATATATATAAATCTACATATGTTTGAATGATAATAAGTATATAGTCTGGATATCCTAAGAATACGAGATTTTAAGTAGCCTCAAGGAGGTCATTTAATTATCTCACTTCTTTGATTAACAAAGGCACGTACTTATTTAATTTACTTCCTATGTATTTTGGTATTAGACTTTGCATAAAGCTAATTCTTATGCATAAATAATTTAACTAAAGAAAATACAATCTTGCATGATTTTCATTCACCCAATTATGTATACATTTATATATATTTAAGATAGCAAGTGTATAGTCTAAACATCCCGAAAATATGAGACTTTAAGTAGCCCCAAGGAGATCATTTGATTATCTCACTTCTCTCGGATAATAATAGCATGTATTTGCTTACATCTTTCATACATGTGCATGTGTATGTGATTAAAGAATGAAAATTCTCTTTTATATTAAAAATGCATGTATCCATAATTACTTTAACCACCAAAATATATAATGGATGTAAAGCTTTCTTTCCTATGTTCATGTATATAAATCTACATGTTTTGAATACTAATAAATATATAGTCTGAACATCCCGAGAATACCAAGCTTTAAGTAGACCCAAGGAGGTCTTTTAATTATTTCACTTTCTTGGTTAATAAAAGCACGTACTTATTTAATTTCATTCCTATATATATTTGTATTAGAATTTGGATAGAGCTTTAATTTACATATATATATAAATAATTCAATTAAATAAAATACAATCTCTTGCATGAATTTCATTCTTATAATCATATATATATTTATATGTATTTAAGATAGCAAATATATAGTCTAAACATCCGAGAATATGAAGCTTTAAGATAGCAAGTATATAGTCTATGCAGATTGCTTAAACCCCTGAGCATAATCCATATTAGGATATGTGGGCTTGATTACTCATGTGCAGGACACTAAGTCCAAATTATTATTTGAGATTGTATGTATATTTAGGTAACATCTATTTTATATGTGTAGTTAGATTTACTTTTTATAAAATATGATTAGTGCTATAAGGATTAGGATAAGGACTAGAAGGCTTAATCCTAAGGTGCCCTGTGATGCCTTGGAGCAAATCAAAAGAAAGAGAATGAAGATATAAAGAAATGAAGAAATGAAATCTCTATAATATGTATTTATTTCTAATTGTAATTATTCTTTCATATTCTGGGAAATATAAGGGTAAAACTTTTATCTTTTCTCTTTTCCACTGTATGGCTTATACCCAATTGACCCGCCTTTTATTATTTTGTGATAGTCTATAGAATGTTTGATGTTATGTTTAGATTGCATAATAGAATTGCATAATTTTCATAATTTCTTAATGATTGATGATTGTATGTGTCGGATGCGGTAGCTCTTAGGATAAAATTATTTTTTATCCCATAACTTAATAACTGAATTTTAAAATAACTTACAACTTCATCATAAAGCTTAGGCTCTAAACAAGATAATCAAAAGATTTAGCAACCCATTATCTATATGTTGTATGTTTAGCATCATGCATATTATATTGAATCACTCTTGCAAAATGAGGGACTTCATTCTTGCACTTTAGGGACCGCTTGACCTATGAGAGCAACCCCTTATAGTGGAGAATAACCCTCTTTATCTTTTGATTTAGCCAACAATCAAATTTCATTATGTATTTAGGTATAAAAATCTCAAAGCTTTTGTCCAAAATGTTGTGTCAAAATGAAATAAAAATTGTAAAGATTAGTATTTTATACTAAGTGGTATGTTCATACCACTCATGCTCTAATCTCTGGAATGAGTTTAAGACTTTAATTTCTTTCCAAATTAAATAACAAGCCAAGTCATCTTGTAATTTCATAAAACCAAACTACATGATTTTGAATCATGAGGTGTTAGTCAACCCAGGCTTGTAAGTCCA
Source organism: Cymbidium sinense (assembly GCA_021442155.1). Taxonomy (NCBI): domain Eukaryota; kingdom Viridiplantae; phylum Streptophyta; class Magnoliopsida; order Asparagales; family Orchidaceae; genus Cymbidium; species Cymbidium sinense. The sequence continues at coordinate 99,435,470 of CM038217.1, read as the reverse complement.
GAAGTTTTATTCTCTTATTCTCTCTTGGAGATAAACCCTTATGTCATCTTTCTATTTATATTTATGTCGTGCTTTTAACTTGTGTTAAAGCTCTCTAGATTTAGTATCCAAGGTTGCTTGTTTTCTTCGAGTTATGAGCATAAATCCTCACCTATTAATGATTTCCACAATCTTGTATTAATAGATTATAAGCTCAAGCAATCTAATAAAATTTCAACTCAAACAAATAAATCTCTTCTTTTTCAAATACATAAAGCCTAGCCATAAGATAGGTTGGAATGCTCTCTAGGTTTCCTAGTAACATGATTACTTCTAATTATTTCTCTTATTCTAAAATAAGTCTTTCAATTCAACGATCTTATTTGATTTTCCAAAATAATCAATCCTTTGATAGTCTTAACCTTGAAATATTTGGAAATAATAATTGGCTATTTTCATCAAGAGTATTCTTAGAAAATCTTATTTCCTAGGATGTAATTAATTATAGAGGCTTGACTCCATAAGGAACTAAAGAAGCCGGCTTAAAATAAATCTTATTTTATTTTTTTCATGTAAAGTAGGAGAAAGATCACTGGTATATTCGAAGACCTATCATGCCTTAAGACTCCTTATTAAGTGGTTAGATTCATTATAGGGTGGTGTCTCTATTTTTCAAGATAGTACATCATACCTTAATATCGTACCCGATCACTTCAATAAGTGTCATCTAAGATCTGCGTGGTATTCACACGACATCCAAATTAAAACACCACATCAACATATACATCACCCTCTCAAATGTAATTTCACTTAATCAAATGCATATGTGTTATATCAAGGGTATGTCCAATCGACTCAACTTATAGAAAATCATTCACGTGGCCGAACTGGCCGAACTGGCCAAATAGCGCTAACCTCCACATCATTCACGTGGCCAAACTGGCCAAAGGCCAAATTTTCAAATTAAGCATGATTAGTGATTTAATTAAGTAATTAGGCAGCATAAAAAAAATTTAAAAATACCCGGTCAGTGGCTTGGCGGCTAGGATGCGTCGGCCGATTCAAGCGACTAACTCTGGATTTTAAAAAAAATTAAATTAATTGATCCATTTTTGACCATATCATGCTCATTTGGTGTTGAAATTTGGCGTACTTAGTATCGTTGGAAGGATAATAAAAAATTCTACAACTTTCATGTTAATAACTTTCGATGAATCTAGCCCAATGAGCCACAATTTTTGCAAATGTGTGACTTCTAAAGTTGCAAAAAATAACAATATTGATGCAGCCCTCATTTTTTGGTCATATCAGGCTCATCAGGTATCATATTTTGGAGTGCTTGGCATGTTGGAAAAATAATAACAAATTCTACAACTTTTATGTTGATAACTTTTGACGAATCTTGCCCGATTTTTGCAAATGTATTTTTTTTAAAAAAAAAGGTAGACAGCCACCTTATTTTGGCTATATCTATCTCATCAAGTATCGGATTTTGGCGTGGTTAGTATCATTGGAAAGATAATGAAAAATTATACAACTTTTATATTGACAACTTTTTTGAATCTCATCCTCTTAGTCACGCAGTTTTTTGCAAATGTAAAAAATTTGACGTTACAAAAATTAAAAATATTACGACAACACTCGTTTGTGTGATCTTAACATAATGTTTGTTGAATACACATATTTTTTTTATAATATTAAACATTCTAAGTGTATTAAATTTTTTTGTATGAGTCTAAATAGTTGTGAGTTAACCAAATAAAACTAAATTGATAACAAACAACACTATAATTTTACAATCAGCTGAAACTAAATAAGTGAACATAATAAATAAAAAAATAGCTACGACTACATGCCATAAACTGTTAAAAAAAATACAACTATCATCGTCGATGTCTGTGCGGTAGAATCACATCGCTACCAGGGGTATAATGGGATGGTGGTCAATGTGGTTGATCACGCAAATGATGCTGCTGACGGTCCTCCTCCTCGTCCACGCCTTTGGGTTGTTATGAACATCCCAAGTCATGTGGTATATCGGAAGCCTAAGATGGCAACAAACTGGTACATTTGTACATATGGCGGTGTCATGTGGAATGGTGGACCATATGTAAGTGGGATTGCATGTCATGGGTTCATCGAGACCACATTGCATCGATATAAATCTTGGGGTGTTGTGTGAATGTATGGGTATGTCCCACCGCGCATATGATGGACCCACATCCATCGGCGATGCATCTATCTACGATCGAAGTGCGGAATCATATCCTTGTGTCTCAGCCGAGAGATATGCATATTTTGCCTCGCTCCATGCATTTCATAATCGTCGATGGATTTTGAAATTACGCATCATCTCGAAATAGCGTTGAAATATATCCTCGATTCGGATGTGCTCACGCCGAAAAGTAAATTTATATCAAGGTTTCATTGTAACAAGGAAATTGTAATTTACATAGACTTACCATCAGACGATCTCCAGGCGCATGAGGGTAGTATGTGTTAGGAGGAACTGTCGGTGCCTTCAGCATATAAAGTGAAGCCCAAGATCGGTACCACCTCATGGCGGTTGATCGGCCGATCATCTGCCCGAATCCACAGTCACAACCAACTCATGTCGCCGCTCCCACTGTGCAATGTATGAGTGGTGATACTCGACCCAATCAACGTCGGCCTTTCCTTGTCCATCAACACGAACAAATGATGGATCTATCGGGTCAACATCAATCATGGGAGGCATGCCGAACTGTCTGATCACACGATCAGGCAGGTACCACTCTACCCTCTTCCAACAAATCAGCGGTACTCTGGCTAGCCATATCTCCTCTCCCTGCAAACATATATCTGCGATGCGCATGCGGATCTGATGTCCATATGGCTCCCAGATGACCTGCACATGTATCATAAGTTATTCTGAAAATTTTAATCACATGACGAGTAAACAAGTAAAAATGATAGCTATTCATGCGACTCAGAAGTCCATCCAACTCATCCTATACTCGATGTTGGATCGGCATTCTTGAATAAATCATTCATTTAGCGACATCCAATGCTAAGACCATCGATATGGGATAGAACACGTGCGTAGTGCCCATGAATGTTCTCCCCCCCATGAAATGAATACATCCTTCTATGTTGGTGCGCTTGGTTGCCTCATGCAACTCTCTGATATACGCAGTGAGCCCAGAGAAACCCTAAAAGAATGAATATCCTCTAGTAATAGTAGATATTGTGTGGACCTCGAGCGAAGTGTCAGGAAGAAGAAAAGACCCAATGGCAACAGTATGTATGCTCTGATATGCATAATAAACTGAAGCTCTGGTAGATCTAAGTATGAATCTCTGTAAAAAGTCCACCTCAACCATCGTAATGGTAAGCACATGCGTGCATGCGCCTGACCCATTTGAAACTTCGATGTGATATGTCGATGGATCTGATCACGATACACGGTGTGTGGCTCGGGATGCGCTCTGATCAACTCGTCCACAGCCAGTCAGCCGTCTCCCTCCACCGATAACCGCCAATAAGAGGAGGGCCATCTATGTCGAGCGCCGGGATCATCACAACATCCTGTAGTGTGATCGTCATCTCAGCAGTGGCAAAGTGGAATGTGTTCGTCTGCGGGCACCAGGGCTCCACTAATGATGTTAGTAAGTGATGATCCAGCTTAATGTACTGCATCTGCGAGACACTGTCAAAGCCGACATCTCACAATGCACCCATGAATCTAGGACAATTGACAGGCCATTCCTTGAACAGCGTCAGACCTCAAGCGAAACGCAATCGAATGGAGCATACATAGACTACGTTAGTATAACAAATACATACATTGGCACAGAAATGACTTCAAAAAATAATGTACCAAATCGGGATCGCGCTATGTCTACATGTCATAGCTATCTTGGGGTGCACCCTAGGTGGTGGCGTAGTCCTCAGTGTCCTCACGGTGGTGCTCCTCCTACGTGGGGGGTGGGGGGCTTCATCGGCAGACATCTTCACCTGGTACCATTGAAGCAAACAACATAGTCAGCATTTCAAAAAGTATTACATTGCATTATAATTTAGAATACTAGTAGCTCAGAGGACTAAAAGAAATACCTGCTGTAGAAAGACATACATAAAAATAGCAAGGCATAAAATAATTATAAAAATAACTGCTATTAATTGAGAGATTCTAGATTTATAATTTTATTTTCCACCATGTGTACTATGAACGCTAAGCAAAGAAATATACACTTTCGAAAAGTATATGAGAAAAACTAATCAAAACATGCTTGCTTGAAAGTAGACAATATATGACATAAAACATGGGACTACTACAAGTAGACAATATGACATAAAACTAGTCAAAAAGATGAAACACAAATACAGTGGGGTACTACAACAATAGCACAAGTACACAACATGACATCAAACAACTAAGAAAATATCACACTCTCGATGGCGCAATTGAGGACACGCGTTGACCTATTATGCCCAATAGTCTTACAAGCGATTGCATACGGAACTTTTAAGAGTGTTCTCATCCATGGTATTTTTAAATCTTCTTGTCCTTGGTCTTCCAGACTTTCGCTTAATATAAGGTGGGTTATAAGTTTCATAACTGCCTTCTGTGATGTGATCTGCCCACTCTTCCCGATCAGGTATTACATGGAACTCTCCTCGGTAAGTGCTAATATAATTCGCAAGCTAGTACACGAGACATGCCGCGTGGTTTAGGTGGCGATGGCTCAAAATTGCAACCACGTGTGGACAAGGTAGGTGATAAGACTGTGGTTGTCTACACATACACTTGCAGTCATAGTTCTCAGAAACTTCTACTTTGTAGGTTCGATTGCTAACATCAAATACTTAATACTCAGACATGCTAATCCTAACAGGTTGGGTAATCTTAGTGCCCATTGATCATTGCAATCAGTGTAGCTTTAATGCGAGGAGAAAATAAGTTTTCTTATTGTCTTTCTAGGCGGTAGCCGTTTCAAGATGTTTCATAAGAAGGAAAACTATATTATAGTACATTGCCGTAATCATGGCTTGAATAGGTAAGCCACGTGCACGTTTAAGCACTCCGTTAAAGCAATCTGCTGCATTTGTCATCATAGTACCGTACCTGTACCCGTTATCATGAGTTTGAGTCCACTGTTGAACATCCCTTGAAACTAGCCAGTCGTATGCCTCCTGCTTAATATTCTTAATGTATGACATATGCCTTTTGAAAATTCGGATGTCATCTGTGTTTCCTACAACATACATTTTCTGACATATGAAGTCTACATCAGCTATGTCGAGTTGTCGTACTGTTCTTTTGAAGTTCTCCCTCAAATGGCGCAGGCAGAAGTGATGTGCAGCCCATGGGAAGATTTCTCAACAGCCACGAACAAGACCTGCATGTCTATCTGAGATGAGGCATAGATCACCCCTCGTAGACACTAATGGGATCAAGTCCTGAAGAGTGCGCAAAAACCAAATCCAAGACTCTATGCACTCTGATTCAACAACTGCAAAGGTTAGTTGGAATAACCCATTGTATGCATTGATCCCAACAGCATTAAGTAGAGTGCCTCTGTACTTACCCAGGAGAAAAGTCCCATCAAGACACAGGCGACAATCGCCAACTCATTGATGGCTCAACCAAAAGCGGTCGTTGGAATCTATTTGATTACATTACTGCCGTATCTTGAGCAGGGCATAGATGTCTGCGCGACCATAAATTTTTCCAATGATCTATAAGATTCCTCCCAACTGCCAAAAATAGCCTTAACTGCTTTTCGTCGTGCATCTCAAGCCTTCATATAAGACACTCTTATATTGAACTTCAACTCTATACGGCCTATAATCTCCCTGGGCTTGAGATCCAACTGGCTCCTGACTGTAGGGTGGATGAAATAACTTATAAATTATGATGTGCATTGCCTGTGTCCAGCATTAAGAATTGAGTGACTACAACTATGAGGAGAGCCTACTGAACCAATTCTCCAAGTTCCACCCAACCTCTTAACTGAGCAGGCATGTAAACGCCACAAACATGGTCTAACTGGGTCAAAATGGCGGGTGCACAGCACAGTAAATTTTGATTGGCTTGAGGCATATATGACATATTCAACTTTGTTTATAATCGACCACTCCTAAATAGCAAATTGCAACTCCTTCTTATCATGAAAGCACATACCTTCCACTAATTCATCTAGGATGCAATTCTCCTCTTCGAAGGTTGAATCATCTGATGGGCCATCAAATGCAAGGTCTTCATCCCATTCTCTAGTGGTTTGAGCACTACGCATATAATCATTATTATGTATCAAATGCTCCTCAGTATGACTCGTTCTCATTGAGTAATCGACAATCAAATCTCTGACCATATGAGATGGTTCTGCTGCCCTTAAATCAGCCCGCTCCAAGTCAATATAATCGTCATCATTCTCATCACTACTATCTCCACTAGGCATAGTTTCATATTCAACATTTACATCAGATGGTGGGTTCGCATCATTACCTTGAGGGTCACCTGGGTCACCCATATGAGCAGAGCTTGTGCGTAAAATAATCATTTTCCTTCTGCGCTCATATATATTTCCCTGAGTACTTATTTGAGGAGGTGGTGTTATGTAATCAGTGGTGATTCCACCTCTTTGGCCTCGACTATGTTGCTAACCTCCCTATCTCCACATAGGTTCAAATTCGACATACATTAAAGATCTTATAACAAAATTACTACACATTAATCCTTAATCAATCAAAAAAAAATTAATAGAAATTGAAGCTTTCCAAAAAAAAAAATTTGAAATCTTTCACAAATTTTCTATGAATACATAATAATTAGCTTAAACAAACCAAAATACAATTTGACTATACATTTTATTTTTTTTGCTGGGTTAAATACAATCGGCAAAAAAATTCTTACAAGCTCTTCCGCTCTCATCACAACTGCAAATATATGGCAAATAGCTCCGACGCAACCGCATCACGTATCACTGACGGCAAATCGAAAAAACAAACCACGCGCACACTCTTTCGACAATAATAATTTATATCTGATCACCATTGCTGCCTTATTATCATTCTCTTTTTTTTGATAATATCTAATTAAATTACTAATCATGCTTAATTTAAAATTTTGGCCAAAAAAAGCCTCTGGATCAGGGTCAAATAGTCCCACGGTAAATTCATACGCAGTTTTCTCCGATTAACGTCCTCGCATAGGTTATTATCCCCAGATTCCTCTTTTCCTTTTCTTCAACTGCAATACCATGCTCCACAGAGAACAGCCAGAAGCGAGGCCGCCGCTTGGTGCGAGCGGCGGGATCAGGTGCGGCAGAGAATTTAGAAGAGATGGTACGCACCAGAAAAGTAGTGCCAAATTTTACGAGGCAGAAACGTTGGTGCTGGGAATCCACGATGAGAGGTATCTCGGTGTCGTCGTCGTCGTCGTCCTCGGCGTCAGCGAAGCGTCGCCATATTGATGAGCAAGATCTTGGGCCACGGGGCTCCGACCGCATTCTTCAATACAGAGAGCGGGGTTAATGAAGATGTTTGAAGTGGCGATATTGCCATTCGTGAACTTGGATAAGTTCACCGCATGGTAGCCGTTTAGTCATTCGATTGCTCACCAGCAAGGGTAAAGGTGTCATATATTCAATTTGAACTATTGACAGTAGCATGAATTAATGAATGATAAATAGAAAGTTTATAATATAAGGCGTTGCACAGCTTGACTTGATGAATCCTATCACCTGAATATAGAAAATATTTGGATTGAAGTCCAAATGATTTCAAATCAAATATTTAAGAAATATAAATAAAATTCTCTTGAGGCTACCATATGGACACTAAATTTTCTCTAAATTTATGTATTTACAAACAAAATAGCATTATGATGAGAGAGCAATTTGACTACCCAAAATTGCTCAATTATGTGTTTATTAGAATGTTGAGATACCTAGAATATAAAATGATCGAACCTAATTTTTTTTTATTATCCAATTGAGCATTAGGATTTTTTTATAGAAACTATTCGAATGTTTTCTTTAGAAATTTATAAATAATTCATGTTCCAACATATTTAAGGTCTTTTAGTGGAAAGAATTCTCAAATTTGAAAATTTTAGAGCTCTAATCATCATTCAAATTCCAACTCATTTATTTGTAGACTATTTCTTTTAGAAAATTTATTTATTTGAATGGGTTATTCTCATTTAAACCTCTTTGAATTTATACTCTCAATATCATGATCTTCTCTAATATTGACAAATTTTTGACCCTCTCATATGTATCTTTATATTTATGATGGTTCATTTATTAATAGACCACTTCTCAAAAATTTCATAAAAAAAATCTGAGGTCTTTTACATCGAACTTCTCAAATCTTTTCTTAGCATCAATCTTCCTTTAAATAGAAGGTTGTGGCATCTTATATAAATTTAAACACTTAAAATCTAATGGTGGCTTTCATTGTTATCATTTTATAACTAACATCGGCATCTATTGTTATCATCAAATAACATTAGATGTTGGCTTCCATTTCATTATTTTGTAACGATCTTTATTTTATTATAACGATATCAACCATCAGCATTGACTAACATTAATGGCTATCATCGCCTTTACATGAATAATCGACATCGATACCTCTTATGAAGCCCTATATCAATCGATAAAATAATTCATTGTACCCTCAATAACTCTCACCACTCGTAATATAATATCCTACATCAATTGGTATTTGTATCCATCGTCTGCCATCAAAATGGGGAGATTGTTGACCTTTGTGAGCTCATTTTAACAACAATAATATACAATTAGATATACTAATATTATATTTTAACAGATTTCAAGAATAGAAGAATGCATAATTAATGTGTAAGATTCAAGTTCTGTTGAGGAACAATCCAAGGGACAAGAAAGTAGAGGAAAAAAAACCTGAAGACAACCTCAAGACAAATTTTTTAAGTATTTTAGAATATATTTAGACTCAGCAGAAGAGTTAGGAATGTAATTGATAAGTGATTGATTCTTTTAACTCAGCCTTTCTATAATAAATTCATTAAAAGTTTTAAAATTAAATTAATGTTTTATATTTTATATACATTAGATAAATAGATTTTGGTAAATAAAATGTATAGTTGATAGATTAAAAAAATAATCTGCCTATTCATGCATAAAAAAAAATTAATTTACGTAGTAGAAAGTGCTGAGCGAATGTCACATATTTTTAGTCTAAATCTGTTTGAGATAATGTTAAAAATATGTTGAATTGAACAGAAGGTAAAATGGCTACTTTATACTTAGAATCAGCTCTATCTCTATCCTCCCTCGCTTTCTCTCTCCTCTTACATTAGCTGAATAATAATTGTGCGATGTACATTCGATGCCGATTTTTTTCTTAAACAGAATAAATCATACCCAATAACTTAAATGAAGATTTACATGGGGATGTCAAAAAAATCATTATTCATGAATAACTCGTGTTCTACTCATTATGTAAGCGAGGCGAGCGAATAAATATTTCGATTTATAAGCGAGTGAGCATCAATCGTTCGATTTTTTGGGATTATTATATTTCAGTCATTTCAAACAATTCAAACGACGACATAAATTTCGATCTATTTTGAACACACACAATAAAGCAATTTTCAAATGAGTAGAACACAAATAAAAGTTAGAACTTTTCAAGCTCATTTATTTCAGATTTACATATATATAACAATTCTTATGTATTTATATATCTAATATCTAAAGTTAGATATTTACTTATCTAATACTTCAAGTGTTGATGATATTTTGATCATATAAACAAATTTGGAAAGCTTTTAGCTATTTTTTAGAAAATTTGTGGTGAAAAATTGTTTTGAACCAGGAGATGATAGAGTATGGTGTTTGTTATATTTTTTAAATTTTAAAAAAATATTTATACATCTGAAAAATTTTTCAAAAAATTACTTTTCTATAGTAATTTTACAACCGATTTTTTGAAAACTACAGCTATATGAAACAGACTCTTAGTCTCTAAACTTTAACTTCTTAAAATATCAATTCCATAAAAATGATAATAATAATAATAATAACATCAAAAAATTATTTTGACATAATTATATGGTCAATCAATTGATTTCTTTAACATGTGCCAAATTTAATTTATCTCTTAAAATTTAAAGTCTTGTTGATTTAATTTCGCTTGTCAATATCTTTAGCAATACTCTATTAATGACTGGCCATATTCTTAGGCTTTTAAGGTTATGAAAATTAGATTGAATAAGAAGCTATAAAGAAGAAAAGACTTCAAGAACTAAAGTTAAACTAAGAGTTGAACCAAAAATATTAATACATAGTAAAACAATAAAGAGACTTTATACACAAATAATATCTTCAATAATTTAATGTTCAATATAAAGCTCATTAAGATATAACTCCATATATATTATAAATCTAGATATATAGATATTAAATATATTTTAAAATAAAAAAATTTATAATATAGATATTTAAAGATAAATATTATTTATATTAAGAATATAATTTATAATATGAATATTATTTATAATAAGAAAATAAAATTTATAAAATATTTTTTTAAATATTAAAATAGTATTCTTATATTTCTACATCTCACGCTCATTTAATATCTTTGTTCTGTTCTCCAACTCAAATTTCATGTATTTATAATTTTTTTAATCTAATATCATAGAAGAGAGTTTGTAATGTATTATTTATATGAAAAATGCGCTATAATATACCCATTGGAGTTTTGGGTAAGCTATACAGTTGCTTGGCTAAGCTAATGTTAATTAGATTTTTTTTTTATAAGATTTATAAAATTAATTTTTAAAAAAACTAAATTAAAGTATTATATTTAAATATTAGTTGGGCTGGCCATACAACCGATTTATTTAGATTGTCAGATTTAATTTTTAAATTCTTGATTATACATTTAACTCAATATAATTTATAGGTTTACTTTTTATAAGAAGATTTTTAACAATTGTATTAAGAATTAAATGTGATTAAAAAAACTTCATTTATGCAATTTGTTTCTATATAATCAGAATCAGTTTAGTGATCAAATTAGTTTCACTTGTTGATGACAAAATATTTTTGAGTGATTTACATATATATCATACAATTCTTATGTACTTATATATTTAATATCTAATTTTTAATTTATATATATATATAACATTCTAATCTTCAATATCACATCAAAAATATCACTTTATTCAATTTTTAAAAATGAAATGCACTTTTTTAAGCATAAAAAAAATATTAGATAAGTAAATATCTAATTTTAGGTATTAGATATATATATAAATACATTAGAATTATGTGATATGTATGTAAATCCCCCAATATTTTTTAGACCTAATCAGATCGAACTCTCTCTCTCTCTCTCTCTCTCCTCTCTCTCTCTTCCCCCTCACTTTCGCTCTCCTCCTACGATACTCGTCACCTGAATAAAGTTGTTCGCCTTTTTATTTTAATGCATTTCAGCAAAGTGCAAAATTATTTATTTTTAATATTAACTGCAAAACAAATTATTTGAAACTTAGAATGTAAAGGACAACGTATAGCATCAGCAATATTTTATTCTCACCAACATGTGAAAAATAAGTACTTTTTTCCTAGTATACTATTTTATTTATCATCTCCTGTACAGATATTAGTTGAAATTCATGAACAGAAAAATGACGTCCCTCGCTGTTCATTCAATTACCAAACCACTGCAATTCCCAGCTTATTTCTCCTATAAATTTTCGACAGCTTTCTCCTATTTTCCACATTACATATCCCCAATCCAGGTTTCTTGCCCGCGATGGATGTATCCCCCTTTAGTAAGCTTTCTCCTACTATTCTTCTTCCTCAGTGCTGCTTGTTTGCTCCAAGTTCACGGACAGCTTTTGCTGCCTGTTAATGATCACTGCTTCGCCAATCAACATCATCGGGTCTATATCGTTTATGTTCAAAAACCAACTGCCAAGAAGTTTCATCCCTTCAAACATAGAAAAAGTCAGTATCAGTCTTTCTTGCCAAATGACACTCTTCTTTGGAGAGCCACGCTTGGTCTAGGCTTCTTGCCAAGTGATCACTGGATTTGCGGCGTGGCTTAGTCAAGATGAATTGAAGGCCATGGAATCAATGGATGGGTTTCTCTTAGCTTGCCCAGATACCACCCACCAATATCGTACAACATACACCCCTGAATTCCTTGGACTCTATAAGCAACAAAGCGTGTGGTATAAGTCCGCCTATGGACAAGGTCAAATCATTGCAGTTATTGACAGTGGAATGAAGCCAACAATACATTTACTGGAAAGATAGTTCTTTGCAAACACCAACCCAACAATACATTAACTGGAGAATATGTTAGCAAAGCTGGAGGGGCTGCTATGATTATAATTGGAAACCAAGGAACACTACATTTGTTGAGCCTCATGTACTCCCTACCTCATATATCACCCAATATGCAAGACAACAGCTTATACACTACTCTTTTACTCCTTATCCAATAGTATCAATTATCTTTAAAGGTACACAATTTGGTGTCCGACCCTCTCCAGCAGTTGCCACGTTCTCGGATTGAGGCCCTAGCCCTTGGAATGGAGGTTTTATAAAACCAAATGTTATCACCCCAGGACTCAACATCCTTGCAGCATGGCCATTTGAGATTGGCCTAAATCACAGTGGCACACACTTAGTATTCAGTTTTGAAAGTGGATACTCCATGGCCACACCTCATGTGGTCGGTCTTGCTGCTTTACTCAAGAAAAACTATCCTACATGGTCAGTTGATACAATCAAATCAACAATCATGACTACAACATATGCTACTAATCGAGATGGGAAACCAATTTCAGATCAAAATGATGGGAAGAAAGCCAATGACTTTACCATAGACCCAGGTTACCCAATGACAGTTAATAATCCAGGCCTCATATATAACATTCAACCACATGATTACATTCAATATATTTGTGGCTTTGGGTTGTTTAATGATAAGAAAGTGAATGTCATAGTTAATATGAATATAACATACTCTATTATTCACAGCATCAAAGTTGAAGAACTGAACTATCCATCAATAACACTATCTATTGGTGTTAACGATGTACCAAAAATTGTGAGTAGGATAGTGACTAACGTTGGAGATGCAGACACCACCTACACTGTTGATCTTAAAGAGCCAGAGGGTGTGAATATTGTGGTTTCACCAGTTGTCCTTCACTTCAACAAAGTAGAGGAAAAGTAGAGTTTTAATATCTCACTAAGCTTTAGGAGTATTCCCATGCCTGATGGTGAAGTTTCAGAGGGGCAGTTGTCATGGATTTTTGATAAATATATTATGAAGATTCCAATTATTGTCACATTCGTTACGATCCCTCGAATACGAAAGATGGTGCATCCCAATAATACTTTATATAATGAAGACCTTTAAGATTTATTCATAAAAAAAAATCATAAAATTATAACTAAATAAAATAATTTTGTACTCAAGAAAAAATGATTCCATATATGAATAATTCTATGCAAAATGTATAAATATTAGTATAAAAATAATTCTGAAGAGTCTAAAGGTGTGAATATGCGTTTTTACTAATAGTTCTTCATTCAATGAAGTAGGGAATAAAAAGAGTTTTAGTGTCACACTAAGCTTTATAAACATTCTCATGCCTTAGTGAAGTTTCAGTAGGATAGTTATCATGAATTTTTAGTAAATATATCTCAAGGAATAGTATTGCTATCATATCCATTATGAAACCTTAAGTCTGGAAGATAGTTCACCTCATCAATATAGATATGGTGAACATTTTAGTCTTAATATAAAGGTGAAGGCTAAATAAAATAATTTTGTATGCAGGAGAAAATGATTTCATATATAGATAATTATAGATAAAAGGAACGAGCATTAAGATTAGAAATAATATTTTTATTGTATTTTATTGTCTATAATTAAAACTTAGTGAAAAATAAAGTATTAATAAATGAGAAAGAAATAGAAGAAACCAACTACAAAGTAATAACCAATTCAAAACTTAACAAAAGTCTATACGAAAAACAACAACATAATAAAAATACCTATGAATAAAATAACTTATATCGAAAAGGTTTGCTCCTATAATGACAATCTACCAAGAAACTTGTAGAATTTGGACTTTGTAATATTAAGTAAAATTTTAATAGGATAAAAACTCAGTCATAAACATAAGTTGATTAGAATCAAATCACATAAAAAAATTTCTTGCATGTTGTTTATGTTTATTTGTTCGTTTTTGTTTATTTTACATCTCATACACAGATTTATTTATTTGCAAGAGAATTTTAAAACACCATATTATATATTTTATACCTTTCATAATAAATTTATAATAAGAAAATATGGTTTAAGAATCTCGATTGAATTCGTGATTCTACAAGGTTTATTTATTTACAGGAGAAGAGTAAAACCCCATATATATCTATATGTTTTTTTCACCTTTCATATTAAATTTATGATGAGAAAATATGGTTGAAGAATCTCGATTGAATTTGAGATTCTACAAGGTGTAACAATCAAAACATAGACAATCCTTCAACCTTCAGGCTATAATGCGTATGCGTTGCCAACTGAGCATTAGCTTTAATAAATTAAAAAAAAAAATCAATTTCATAAAAAAAAAAAAACATCAAATTATTTTTACAAAATTAAATGATGAATCAATTGATTTTCTTTGGCATTTATCTCTTTGATTTTTCAATCGTTAAAATTTAAAATTTATTGATTTAATTCTGACTATCAATACCTTTGGCAAAACAGCTTTAAAGAGCACCCATATCCTTAAGGTTTATATCAAACGTTAAAAAAAATATGTTGCTCTCTCTCTCTCTCTCTCTCTCTCTCACTTCCTCTTTCTCTCTCTACCTCTACGTACCTCTTTCCCTAAATAACGTTGTTCGTCAGCAAAGTGCAAAATTATTTCTCTTTGTTATTAACTGCAAAATAAATAATTTCCAACCTAGAATGCCACTGTATAGATACTTATACAATGTAAAAGGGCATCGTATAACACCAGCAATATGTTATGCCCTCCTACATGTGAAAAACAAGAAAGCTTTTTTGTTTGTACAGTATCTTATTTTCCCCCTGTACTGATTTTAGTTGAATTTTTTTAATAGAAAAATGGCATCCTTAGTTGCTCATTCAAATTAATAAACCACTGCAGTTCAGAGCTTGTTTCTCCTATAAATTTTCAAGTGCATTCCTCTCCTTTCCACATTTCATATCCCCAATCCAGTTTCCCTTGCCTCGATGGGTATCTCCTCTTTCTCAAGCTTTCTCCCACTCTTCTTTTTCTTCAGTATTGTTTGTTTCTCCCAGTTCATGGACAGCTTCCGCTGCCTATTACCGATCACTCCATCTCAAATCAACATCATCGGGTCTATATCGTTCATGTTCAAAAACCGGCTGTCAAAAAGTTCCATCTCTTCAAACATAGAAAAGGCTGGTACCAGTCTTTCTTGCCAAACAACACCCTCTTCTCTGGCAAGCCACGCCTGGTTTATGCTTACCGTCAAGTGATAAGTGGATTTTCTGCATGGCTTACACAAGACGAGTTGAAGGCCATGGAATCGATGGATGGGTTTCTCTTAGCCCGCCCAGATACCGTCCTCCAACATCGTACAACATACACCCCTGAATTCCTTGGACTCACTTCGGCGCAAGGCCTGTGGTACGAGACGGCATATGGCCAAGGTCAAATCATTGCAGTTATTGACACTGGGGTGAAGCCCACCAACCCTTCATTCAGTGGCCATGCCATGCCTCCGCCTCCGACTAAATGGAACGGCACTTGCTACTGGGGCCCACCGATATGTAACAACAAACTTATTGGAGCACAGGGCTTGAGGCGTGGCTCAGCCCCACCACTCGACACTGAAGGCCATGGCACCCACTGTGCAAGTATCGCAGCCGGCAACTTCGTTAATGATGCCAATGTGCTCGGTCAAGCTAGTGGAACAGCTTCTGGCATTGCACCGAAGGCCCACCTTGCCATCTACAAGTTAGCCGGGGCGAGCGACTTGCTTAAGTCTATAGACGATGCCATTCGTGACCATGTTGATGTGTTGTCCATTTCTCAAGGAGATCTTAGCCCAGAATTTTACGCTAATGGGATTGCAATAGGCTCATTTGCAGCTGTCACAAAAGGTATCGTCTCATGTGCATCAGCGCCCAATTTTGGCCCAAGTAAAAGCACCATGGACAATGATGCCCCTTGGATTATGACTGTCGGTGCCGCCTCCACTGATAGAAGAATTATGGCCACTGTAAAGCTTGGCGATGGACGGGAGTTCGATGGAGAATCTGCTTATCAACCAAGTAGTTATGGTTCACCACAACTGCCCCTAGTAAATGTACTTAGATGCTTTGGAGACAATCTTATCGATAATGATGTGAAAGGAAAGATAGTTATTTGCAGAAGCCAAAGTAACAATACCTCAACTGGTGAAGATGTCAGCAAAGCCGGAGGAGTAGCTATGATTATAATGGGCGATGAAGGAAACACTACATATGCTCAGCCTCATGTGCTACCTGCCTCATATGTCACCTATTATGCAGGACAACAGCTTATAAAATATTCTTCTACTCCTAGTCCAACAGCGGCAATTATCTTTAAAGGTACACAATTTGGTGTCCAACACTCACCAGCAGTCGCCACTTTTTCAGGTCGAGGCCCTAGCAATTGGAATGGAGGAATCATAAAACCAAATGTCATTGCACCGGGCGTCAACATCCTTGCAGCATGGCCATTTGAGATTGGCCTAAACCACAGTGGCAAACACAAAATATTCAGTTTTCAAAGTGGATGCTCCATGGCCACGCCATGTGGCAGGTCTTGCAGCCCTACTCAAGAGCAACCATCCTACATGGTCAGCTGCAGCAATCATATCAGCAATCATGACTACAGCCTACACGACTGATCGAGATGGGAAACCAATTTCAGATCAGTATGATGGGAAAAAAGCCAATGTCTTTGCCATAGGCTCAGGTCATATTGACCCAGTGGCAGCTAATAATCCAGGCCTCATATATGACATTCAGCCTCATGACTATATTCGTTACCTATGTGGCTCTGGGTTATTTAATAATAAGCAAGTGAGTGCCATAGTTCAAGGGAATATAACATGCTCTACTATTCGCAGCATCAAAGTTGAAGAACTAAACTATCCTTCCATAACAGTGACTATTGGTATTAATGATGTACCAAAAATTGTGAGTAGGACGGTGACGAATGTTGGAGATGCTGGTACCACTTATACTGTGGATTTTAAAGACCCTAAGGGTGTGAATATTATGGTTTCACCAGTACAACTTCACTTCAACGAAGTAGGGGAAAAGAAGAGTTTTAATATCTCCTTAAGCTATAAGGGAATTCCCATGCCAGACGATGAAGTTTCAGAAGGAGAATTATCATGGGTTTCTGGTAAATATTTTGTGAGGATTCCAATTGTTGTCACATTTGTTACAATCCCTCGACTTTGAAAGATAATACATCTCAATAATATTGTATGTGATGAAGAGATTTAATCTCTACTTATTGGATAAATTATAAAAAATCATGACTAATAAAATAATTTTGTGCTTAAGATAAAATGATTTCATATATGAATAATTTTGTGCAAAATATATAGACATTAATATAAAAAAATACTGAAGAGTCTAAAGATGTGAATATTGTGATTTGCCAATAGTCCTTCATTTCAATGAGGTAGGGAAGAAAAAGCATTCTAATGTCACGCCAACCTTTGTAAGCATTCCCATGCCTATAATGAAGATTCAGAAGGGCAGTTATTAAGGATTTCTAGTAAATATCTTTTAAGGAACAAAATTACTACCATATATATTATCATACCTTAAGTTCGAGAGATGGTTCACCCAATCAATATAGCATATGATGAACATATTAAATCCTGATCTAGAGGTTAAGACCGAATAAAATAATTTTGTATTAAGAAAAAAATATATATATGGATAATTGTACGTGCAAGATATAAACATTAAGATAAAGAACAATATTTCATTGCATATATATATATATATATATATATATATATATATATATATATATATATATATATATATATATATATATATATATATAATATGACAATAACTTAGTAACAGAATAATGATAATTAATAACAGAAATAAAAAAGAAACCAACTCAAAACTTAACAAAAATATTTATACACGAACTACAAAAGAATATAAATACCAAATTAATATAATAACATTTTAATGCATGATATCATTTAGTTGTGTGTTCTTCGATTGTACATACTTTAATGTTGATTTGATTGAAAATGTGTCAGTTAGTAGATAGTATGTTATACTTGGTGACTATTCTTTATACTTCGACATCTGCTGGATTTGTTTTTAATGTGGTGGTGATATTTTGTCATATAAACCACTGAAAATTTCCATCAACGAATTCTGCATTCTATAACCAAATTTTATTGAACATTTTATCTCCAAACATGCGAAACAACCTCCAAACCCCTTGTATTTGCATCTTCTATATTTTTTATCTGCAAATAGGATAGATCATTTGACTTAAAAGGGGAAAACCGAGAATACTCTCTGTACTCTCTGGAGAGAATTCTCATCCCCTTAAAGAACCTCCAAGCGACTTGCATTTGCATCTACTAACTATTTTATCAAAAACAAACTGAGAAAAGGGGAAAATGGGGTGTATTCTCTGGAGAGTACAATGAGTATATGTGCTAAACAACCCCTAAAATTGGCAAAAGAACCTCCAAACAGATTGCATTTGCAACTACTAAATATGTTATCTACGGACAGGGCAAAATATCTAACAGATAACGGGAAAATGGGGTGTACTCTCTGGTGAGTACAGAGAGTACACATGTGAAGGTGCTCCGGAACTCCCCAATTTGAATGAAAGAATTAGTGGAAATGCTGAAAAAAAATGTCGAAAAGCAAGTGTACTCATGCTCCAAACAACTTGTAATGGAATCTATTAAATATATTCTCTCCAAACAGATCAAAAATTCTAGAAGAAAATGAGGAAATGGTTTGTATTCTCATGAGAGTATAGAGAGTACACATGCCAAACTGCTAAAAAAACTGACCCATCAACCTCCAAATTACTTCAACTCGTATGTATTAAACATATTTTTTCTAAACAGGCCAAAAAAACTGAGAAATAAAAGAGAAAATAGTATGTACTCTCATGAGAGTACAAAGAGTACACATGTCAAACTGCTCAAAAAATGGATCCATCAGCCTCCATATTGCTTCAACTGGTATGTATTGAACATATTTACTCCAATCAGGCCAGCGAAATTTGAAAAAAAATTGATAAATTTGAATATACTCTCATGAAAGTGCAGAGTACATACAAATCTCAAACTAACAATCAAATCATTGCTTCTAATGGTATCTAATAAAATATTCTCTCCAAACAGCCAAACAATCTAGAAAAAATTAAGAAAATTGTCTCTCATGAGAATCTGAGTATATACAACCAAACCAAAAATGCATCAAACACAACCTGCTTATAAGGCCATCTATTGAATATATTATATCCAAATAGGTTAAATAGGCTGAAAAATAAGCTTAAAAAGGGTTTAAATGCTCCACACATGTTATTTACTGAACATGGCATCTACTAGACATGTTATCTCTAGAAAGGGTTTAAAAGCAGAAAAATAGCTTCTAATGGCATTCATAAACATACCACACATATACATTTTAAAGCAATTGATTTCCAACTTATCAAACTTCAATTCAACGTTTGTCAAATTAGTTTTTTTCATACCCAAATAGAAGATAGCGTAAGCGAACTCTGCCTTGAAGTAATTCATCTTCTTTGGCCAATCTTGGTGTCCCACCGGAGGTTTGTTGATTGTTGCCATGTATTTGCACAAACATCCACGGTGACATTATTTTCTTGGGTAACCACTCATCACTTTGATTGGTCATTCTATGGGATCTGGAAAAGACTGACATCTTTAAGTAATTTGATCTAAATAGTAAAAAATATAGTCAATAATTAGGCACAAAATATGCACTTTAGGAAAACCGAAATGAGAACAGTTCTTACAATCTCAGGAAGAATGGCCTTATGAGTTGGGTTTGACAATGAATCATAAAAATACTAAGCCTCTTACTTAGTATGCCCGACCAGGAGTGTCCAATGCTGATTATTTATAATTGAAAGTAAGAAAACTTGGAAATACTATTTGATGACATCTTTGGATGAACATTTTACTTTTCTTTTGTAGGCCATATTTAGCATAACTCTGCAAGAAATGAAGAGAAAATTTATAATTAGTGGCTAATCTAGGAATGGATCATATTACCCAAAGTTCTATAAAATAACTAATCTAGTACAAGTATGAAACATACAAATAGGGGACATATAGCCCAGGACATAGAGAGTACTTCTCGACTAGTAAAAAGGCGAAGGCATTGGCATGTGCATCATATCGATCACACCTCATCAATCGGCCTCGTGATGATATTCCCGTGGAATGCTATCACCCTCATGTGAGAAGTATGGGAATGTGAGCATAATTAAATGAATAGGATATTTTATGTATACAGAAGGAGTTGAATGAAAAATGACTTACTTGTCCTTGAATCGGGTGCATAATGTATCAATGAGCTGCAGCATTGGCTTGGGCAGGACATCTCTTGATGAGAAGTCAACAATATGATGTGCCTCAGCTGGATGCATGGAAATTAGTGATGAAGAGCTAGATTCATTATGAATTAAGGCTTATTCTACTAAGATGATGCATACCTCCGCCTGATGCTCCTCAACCACCACGACAGCAGTCGGTGGTTCATCTACTGATATTGGAGCATCTTTGCTAACTTACATAAGAAATTAGTGAAATCAGCTACTATTAAGATAAATTCAAAAGAAAGAAAGTACCTCTTCATGCGCTCATCACGTGGAGGCTACCACATGAGTTATTCTACACTGTGACTTCGAGTAAGTTTGTGTGAAGGGGGAAGATATAGCTTTCCTCTTTCGCATCTACCGAGCCTTCACACCATGCTCACTATTGCCGAGTAAAGGTTGCGCAGCATCTTCATGTCCAGTGGAAGCCTCCACAGGAGCTTCCCCTGTGGTGGCCTCCACAGGGGCTTCCCTAGTGGAAGCCTCCACAGGGGCTTCCTTAGTGGAAGTCTTCACAGGGGAAGCCCCTGTGGTATCCCCCACAAGAGCCTCCCCTATGGTAGCCTCCACAGGAGCTTCCCCTGTGGTATCTTCCATAGATGCTACCCCTATGATAGCCTCCTCAAGAGATTCCCCTGTGGTAGCCTCCACAAAAGCTTCCCCCATGCTAGGACCCTTCTCCCCAGCAACCACCGCCTCAATAGTAGCTACTCGCAAATCAATTCCATCAATTCTCTCAATTATTGATGCTTCAAAAGATGATACTCTCCCTCCCAAGGCCTTGAAACCAGTAAGTATCCTCTCTACCGCAAAGCTTTCTAAATGGGTACTAGCAGAGGGCAGACTAGATACATTGGAAGGGGATCAATAAAAAATATGATGATTTACAATATGAATAAATAAATTCTAATATAAATAAAGTAAAATTATTTTATGTCACATGGTGTCTTCCCAAACAAGTGAATGAGTCATCTACAAACTTTATTTTTGGCCATCGTAACATATGTGGCTTTGTAGAAGGAAAGGGCGGCCTTATGATGCTTATGTGCTATGTCACCAAGATCTGGAATGAATATTTATATAAGTTAACTTCAATGAATCAAATAATACAAATCTAAAGATGTAGAATGTACCATTAGAAGAGTGATAAAGCCACTCGTGTGCTATCTTACGTATTAGAATCTTTGATATAATACCATCAAATTATGAAACCGAAAGCCCAAATCTACTTGTACTCGAAATTTGTCTATGTCGACGGCATAAGCAATTAATTCCGATGCCACTCTATAGTTGTGATATATAAAAAAAGATTTGAAAGCAAAAAACATATGCACAACTATACAAATTGTGTCGCAGTCAACGAGCGATCCAAATTCTCAAGTTTATTCTTAAAATTCACTGAGTTGAACTTCGACAGTGGGGATTTCTGCCATATGTTCCCTCTGTTTGGCATCCCTATAATTAATGCAACTTTATTATGGGTGAAAGGAATACATTGCCCACCAAAAAAATGATTGCTTCTCTATATCCCAGCAAACCATTGTTGAAGTGATGACAGTTGAGTCTTGCTGAATTCCATGCAGCCTAATAAATTGAAGCAAATGAAGCCTCCTTAAAATGTCAATAACTTCATCAATAAATCGTGCTGAAATATTATCGAACGCCGCTCTAATGGTGGTAGGCCTGTATCTAGAAGTTATCCTTTTCCCAGACATATTAAATTTCAAAATAAAATGACAGTAAATAAGAACATTATCAGCAAAATAGAGGCCCATAGAGTACACAAATAAAATAACCACAAAAATTAGCAAATTCTTCATGTAACAACTCCAAACATCTTCCAATGAGATATAACAAACATATGACATGACTCACAGTTTTACAAACTAAAAAAATATGGTGTACTCTCATGGAAAATAGACACAAAATATATTATATCCAAACATGGAGTAATAGCTAAAAAAATGAGAAAATGGTATGTACTCTCAAAAGAGTCATAGAGTACACATGAAAATATGCCTCCAAAACTAATCAATCAGCATCTAAATTATTTCTAATGGAATCTAATAAACATAATCTTTCAAAACATGCCAAAAAATTTAGAAAAAAATATATAAAAATAGTCTGTACTTTCAAGAGAGTATAGAGAGTACATATGCAAATCTGTCTCCAAAACCAACCAAGCAGCCTCCAAATTACTTTTAATAGAATATATTGAACATATTATCTCCAAATAGGGTTTAATAGATGAAATAAATTGAAAAAAATAAGATATACTCTTAAGAGAGTACAGAGAGTACACATGCAAATCTATCTCTAAAACTAACCAATCAGCCTCCAAATTACTTCTAATGGAATATATTAAACATATTCTCTCCAAATAGGGTTTAATAGCTAAAAAAAACTGAAAAAAAATAAGTTATACTCTCAAGAGAGTACAGAGAGTATACATATAAATCTACCTCCAAAACCAACCAATCAGACTCCAAATTACTTATAATATCATCTAATAAATATATTCTCTCCAAACAGACCAAAAAATTTGGAAAAAAAATGTGAAAATGGTCTGTACTCTCAAGAGAGTACAGAGAGTACACATATCAATCAAAATCACCTCCAAATTACTTCTAATGGAATCTATTAAACATATTCTCTCAAAATAGACCAAAAGATTTTAAAAAAATGTGACAATGGTCTGTACTCTCAAGAGAATATAGAGAGTACACATATCAATCTGCCTCATAAACCAACCAATCAACCTCTAAATTGCTTCTAATAGAATCTATTAAATATATTCTCTCCAAATAGGGTTTAATAGTTGAAAAAAATTGAAGAAATAAGCTAAACTCTTAAGAGAGTACAAAGAGTACGCATGTAAATTTGCCTCCAAAACCAACCAATCAGCCTCCAAATTGCTTCTAATGGAATCTATTAAACATATTCTCTCCAAATAGGCCAAAAAAATAGGAAAAATATAAAAAATGATATGTACTCTCAAGAGAGTATAGAGAGTACACAAGCAAATCTGCCTCCAAAATCAACCAATTAGCCTCCAAATTGCTTCTAATAAAATCTAATAGACATATTCTCTCCAAAGAGGCCAAAAAATATGAAAAAAATAAAAAAAATCTCTATACTCTCATGAGAGTACAGAGAGTACACAAGCAAATCTACCTCCAAAACTAACCAATCAGCCTCCAAATTACTTCTAATGAAATCTAATAAATATATTATCTCCAAATGCCAAAAATAAAAAAAAAAGAAAATGGTGCGTACTATCATGATAATGGAGTACACATAAAATATATTATTCAAAACCAACCAATCAATACTCAAATTGTAATGGAATCTAATAAACATATTCTCTCCAAACAGGCCAAAAAATTTGAAAAAAAATGAGAAAATTATTTGTACTCTCAAGAGAGTACAGAGAGTATACATGTAAATCTGCCTCCAAAATAAATCAATTAGCCTCTAAATTACTTCTAATAGAATCTATTAAACATATTATCTTTAAATAGGATTTTTATAGATGAAAAAAATTGAAAAAATAAGTTATACTCTAAAGAGAGTACAAAGAGTACACATGCAAATCTGTCTCCAAAATCAACCAATAAGCCTCTAAATTGCTTGTAATGGCATCTAATAAATATATTTTCTCCAAACATACCAAAAAATTTAGAAAAAAAATGTAAAAATGGCCTCTACTCTCAAGAGAGTACAAAGAGTACACATATCAATCTGCCTCCAAAACCAATCAATTAGCCTCCAAATTGCTTTTAATGAAATCTATTAAATATATTCTCTCCAAACAGGCAAAAAAATCTGGAAAAAAAATGTGATAATGGTTTGTACTCTCAAGTGAGTAAGAGAGTACACATGCCAATATGCCTCCTAACCAACCAATCAGCCTCCAAAATTACTTCTAATAGAATTTATTAAACATATTCTCTCCAAATAGGGTTTAATAGCTGAAAAAAATTTTAAAAAATAAGTTGTTCTCTCAAGAGAGTATAGAGAGTACACATATAAATCTGCCTCCAAACCTAACCAATTAGCTTCTAAATTACTTCTAATGGAATCTATTAAACATATTCTCTCTAAAGAGGCCAAAAATTATGAAAAAAAAATGTGAAAATGGTCTGCACTCTCATGAGAGTACAAAGAGCACACATGCAAATTTGTCTCTAAAATAAACCAATTAGTCTCCAAATTACTTTTAATAGAATCTATTAAACATATTCTCTCCAAATATGATTTAATAGTTGAAAAAAACTGAAATAATAAGCTGTACTCTCAAGAGAGTACATAGAGTAGAATCTCAATAATGAATCTGTCTTCAAACTAATCAATCGACAAATTTCTTGTAATGCCATCTAATAAATATATTCTCTCCAAATAGGCTAAACAAACTAGAAAAAAAATGTGAAAAAGGTCTGTACTCTCAAGAGAGTATGAGAGTACACATGTCAATCTGCATCCAAAACTAACCAATCAGCCTCCAAATTGCTTCTAATGGAATCTATTAAACATATTCTCTCCAAACAGGCCAAAAAATATGAAAAATAAAAAAATATGAAAATGGTCTGTACTCTTAAGAGAGTACAGAAAATATACATGCTAATCTGTCTCCAAAACTAATCAATCAGCATCGAATTACTTCTAATGGAATCTAATAAATATATTCTCTCCAAACAGGCCAAAAAATCTAAAAAAAAAGAGAAAATGGTATATACTCTCATGAGAGTACAAAGAGTACACATGCAAATCTACCTTCAAAACTAACCAATCAGCCTCCAAATTGCTTCTAATGGAATCTAAAAAAATATATCTCCAAACAGAAAAAATCTAGAAAAAATATGAAAAAATGGTCTCAGTACTCTCAGAGAGTATAGAGTACACTTATCAATCCCTTCAAAATCATCCAATCACCTCCAAATTACTTATAATGGAATCTATTAAACATATTCTCTCCAAACAGAAAAATGGAAAAAATATGAAAATGATATGTACTCTCATAAGAGTACATAGAGTACACATATAAATTGGCCTCCAAAATTAATTAATCAGCCTTCAAATTACTTCTAATGGAATCTATTAAACATATTATCTTCAAACAGGCCATAAAATTTGGAA
The DNA here is from genome assembly GCA_021442155.1 of Cymbidium sinense. NCBI lineage: Eukaryota > Viridiplantae > Streptophyta > Magnoliopsida > Asparagales > Orchidaceae > Cymbidium > Cymbidium sinense. Next base: position 99,409,684 of record CM038217.1, on the reverse strand, counting down.
AAAAAAAATATGAAAATGGTCTGTACTCTCATGAGAGTATATAGAGTACACATACAAATCTGTCTCCAAAACCAACTAATTAGCCTCCAAATTATTTCTAATGAAATCTATTAAACATATTCTCTACAAATAGGGTATAATAGCTAAAAAAAATGAAAAAATAAGGAGTACTCTAAAGAGAGTATAGAGAGTACACATGCAAAACAACCCAAAAAATCAACCAATCAGCCTTCAATTTCCTTGTAAAGCCATATAATGAACATATTATATCCAAATATGGTCAAAAATTTGAAAAAAAATGACAAAATGGGTTGTACTCTCCTGAGAGTACAGAGAGTACAGATGTAAAGCCATCAAGCAACCTACAAATAAATTATAATGCCATCGACTGAACATATTATATCCAAATAGGCCTCAGAATTCATCAAATCCTTCATGAAACAGCACCAAATATCATATAATGAGATATACTAAACATATGACAAGCCACACAGTTAAAATTTTTGAAAATAATGGCATGTACCTTCATGAGAGTACATAGAGTACATATGCAAAATATCTCTGAAAACCAGTAAAACAGTCTCATTTCATTTAAAGAACTCAAATGTTCAAAATGTTCTCTATTCGGTGATAACAATGAGAAAATCCTAAATTCATTAAAGTTCAAGTGCAGGAAGAAATATCATGTAGTGCTAATACCTCAATTTTTAATATCAAGATTTAGCAAATCTCACGAGGGAAGGTCAGACATTTGAGAGAGCTGAGTTGAAAAAATTTTTGCAAAAGAAATCCCTAAAGCTGTTGAAGAATCTAGAACAACATATTTTCTCCTCCCATTTAAGCGTCGTGGGTAGTGCGATAAGCGTCGTTAAGTTGTCAAGTTGTTATTAAGTAAAAAATTCATATTTTTATATTAGACACATGTTGCGTAGCGATTGGCGTCCGGACGTAAAGCTACATCCGGACTCTGCACATAATGTTTCTCCCATATATTCAGTGCATGTAATGACTGTCTAAGATGAATTAATGACTGGGAAATAAAAATTTGTACTAATTCCATAGCTATAAGAACGATGCATTGATCCACTTTGAGAGTAATGTAATCGAGAAAATTTCAGTTAGGTCAAGCACAATTTCAGTTTGAAATACTCGAATATTGGCGCTAGAAATTCTCAAATTTTAATCTAAATAAATGAGGAAAAGGGTGACAATATCCTAGTTTCTCTAGTAGTCATTCACTTCAACAAAGTAGAAGAAAAATAGAGTTTTAATATCTCTTTAAGCTATAAGAGCATTCTCATGCCAGATGATAAATTTAACTTTCACAAAGGCGACTATCATAATTTTCTGGTAAATATTTTGTGAGGATTTGATCAATTATTATCACATTTGTTATGATCACTCGAGTATGAAAGGTGGTACATCCAATAATATTATATTCGATGAAGATATATAATATCTACACATTGGATAAATCATAAAAATCATGATTAAATAAAATGATTGTGTACTCAAGATAAAATGATTTTTTATATGAATAGTTTTATGCAAAATATATAAACATTAATCTAAAAATAATATTGAAGAGTTCAAAGATGTGAATGTTGTGGTTTGATATTAGTCCTTAATTTCAATGAAGTAAGAAAGAAAAAAATATTTGAATATCATACCAAACTTTATAGGCATGGGAGCATTCCCATACATAATTATGCCTTTTAAGGAACTAAATTACTATCATATAGATAATCTTACTTTATGTACATCCAAGAAGTGGTTAACCAAACCAATATAGCATATGATGAACATATTAACTCTTTATTTAGAGGATAGGACCAAATAAAATAATATTGTATTCAAGAAAAAATGATTTTATATCTAGATAATTGTGTGTAAGAGATATAATCATTAAGATGAAGAATAGTATTTAATGCATTTATATATTCTATAATAATAAATTAATAACAAAATATTGTTAACTAATGACAAAGAAATAAAAAAAAGCCAACTAAAAACTTAATAAAAAAAATTATGCAAGAACAACATAGATAAATACCAAATTAATATAATAACTTATTTTGAAAGATTTGCTCCTATAGTGACAATTTGTTAAGTAATTTAGTAGAATTTGTAAAATAAAATTTTTTTCAAAAAGTAGCTTGCTATAGATACTCAATAAAGAACTAATATTTATTAAAATATAAATAAAAGTATATGAGAAATGCGTTATGAACAATAAAAAAAGATAATTTACAATATAATATAAATGTTATGAATGCCATTATATCATTGTATTAAAATGATATTATATGTCATGAATGATTAGAATTGACAACCGTTTTGTGAAGACTATATTATAAAAATATTCATAATAAAATATGATATGCATTAATAAGATTTAGCTTAGCACATTTATGGATATATAGATTATTTCAAAATTAAAGTGTTTATAACAATTACTTATGATCCTTCTATTTATATTATATAACAATTTCTTATGAATTTAAAAAAATTAAAAAATTTTATGACCTATACTATAATAAAATAAATTTATAGAAGCATATAAATATGCTTTCAATAATGACATATTGTGACATGAGCTTTTGAGCCAACTAACGTTTGTGCATTTTGGTAGGTAGTACGTACAATATGATAAAACTTTATGCGCAGGGGTGCTCCATGTGTCTATATGATAATAGTCTAAAGTAATCTCTGATTTCGAATCCTCTAGAGGCGCTATATATAAGGTGAAAAGTAACCACGTGTGTGATGAATGTGGCTAGGCGTGATTAGTCTACATCTCCAGATGGGTGGGGTGTTGGATGGATATCCATTGCAACAAAAAAAAAATAAAATAATCAACATTTAATGCGACACGTACGTTGAGCCAATAATAAAAAAAAGCCATTTTTGGGTGTAAATAATAACATCATAGAAATAATAAATTATCTTAAAAAGATTTTCTTATTATAATTTTATGTCACAAGAAATTAAGGGTGTCAAAAATTGATCCGACACGAACTTGATTAGAAAAATTCGGGTTCGGGTTGACCCAAAAAAATTTCGGGTCGGGTTCGGGTTGAAGAAATTGACCCGTTTGAATTTTCGAATTCGAGTTTCATCCAACCCAAATTGACTGATTTTGACCAACTCGAATTTGACTCGAAAATTGACCCACAAACTCAAATTAACTCGATTTTACACGAACCCAATTGACGATTTTGACTATATATATATATATATATATATATATATATATATATATATATATATATATATATATATATATATATATATATATATATATATATATCGGTTTGTCTCAATCGGGTCAAGTTTTGACTCTTGAAGTTTTGCTTAATAAATGGGTTTTAAACCCTATTCGGTCGAGTCAAGTCACGACTCGAATTGACACCCCTACAAGAAACCCCAAGAACGACACTTAAATAATATGTCAGTATATTCCTGAAGTACTTGTATGCCATTTATATGTAATTTATTCAGCAATTATTATACCATAAATTAAAATAACTTGAAATCAATTTTTACTATAATCCCTAGTAATCATATAAGAATAATTATTATTACTTCAACATATAAAGATCTTTTTTTACTTTACAAATTGTGTCCATACAATCACTTTTTTCTCATTAAAAGATAACTGTCATTGCATAAAATACAAATACAAAATTGATTGAATCTTTCATAGTCTTTAGAAGACTTCTTCCAACTTTCTACGCGCCCATCAATAGGGATTAAGCTAAATATAACGAAAAGAAAATCAAATGGCAGTTATAGAATTCTACTTATATCAATTGAGAAAAAAAATAGATGTTAAAAAAAAGGTAAAGCTAAAGCTCCAAACTTTCATATATGTACTTCATGACTGAAGGAAATGAACCCATCCAAATTATAAATAAAAAATAGTATATCGGCTGGTTTACAATGATTCTTTCCTCCTCACTGATATTCAATGAAAACTTTAAGCTTTATGTGTAATTCGTCATTCTCTCAGGAGAATATGATGGTTGTTTCATGAGTTTCAGCTTCACTTTCACTTGCTCTTGCACTACCATTGTTCTCGTGAGGATGTTGAGTTTCTTTAGTTAGAGTTTCTACATTGTTCAGTTCTTCTATAGGGCCTGCACTTATATCTTCCCTGTGTACAACAAGCAAAAACACTTCCCAAAAATTTAAAAAATTATAAAAAAAACTCTATGATATTAAAATAGATTTAAAACTCCATCACTGATATTTCTAAAATAATAAAAAATATATATAATTTTATTGCGCAAAAAATAGACATTTAAGCGACTTTTATAATATATCTAGAATAGCCCTCAAATTTTTTTAGAATATAAATAATTTATAATATGAAAGAAACGAAATTTGTAATTCATAATTTAGCATACAACATAGTAAACTGATGAGTCTCGTGAAAGGATAAAAGATGAGGCTCATATATGGCTACTTAAAAGGGATAGTAGAAAAGAAGAGGGGTATATTGTCAGCCTACATTGGGATTCCATCTTGATCATCACAATGGTACATCATTGATCATAAGATAGCAAAATTTCTTCACACGATGAAGGTCTTTGTTGGCATTTTTATGCATAACGAGGAGCAATATATGAAAAGTAAAGCTGATAATTATGATTCAATATAACAAATTCATCCATAAATGTTGGTACCATAGATACACATAAGTGTGGGCTTCAAAAATTTATGCCCAACCTCTCGATGAAAGAGATTATTGATTTTATGTTCAACGAAATTTTCAGAAGACAGATGCGAGTGTTTATAGATAAATAAGATAATACACGGAGATTCACTCTCATTTGGTGAGGACTTTAGATATTGTTTCATATTTACTATAGGCGGAAGCACCTAATTATCCCTCATAACAGTGAGAGAAAACTTTCGATTAAAGCTAGTCATTAGGCCGCTAATTACTTAACGTGTAGTAGCAACAAATTGGCTTTGAATTTTATAATTGAAATTCATCATTTTTAACACTTAAAGCATATGGTTCAGGGAATAGTGTCACACCCAATCAAGATCTCATAATTCAGTCATCTAGGACAGTCATTGTCCCTAGTCTATTTAATCGAGGAGGAATTCAATCTTACGAAAGATTTTTGTCTACCATGCACATTGTCATGGAGACCTTAAAGACTAAAATTGATATTTGTCAAAGAGAATAATTTTAAGTTAATCATAACTGACAGATAGCTTTGTGCCCTATCAAGTATATCATATTTTACAATTCAAAATGGGTAGAAAATCATAGAACATATGAGCTACAACCGTGATAGTAATATAGTGGAGCATATTGGTTAAATCCCGGTTAGAGGCTCGATCATGATAAATATGTAAAGTCTACTGGCTAAACCAAGCAGACAGAGAACATGAGTCACATTCTTATCAGTGTAGAGCGTTCTAAGTTTGAATATAGTAATATACTTAATATGATATTAGCTCTTTTATAAGCTAAATTTTCTTAAATTGTTATCTCTAACAAACAATTACGAAAAATAAAATGAGTTTTGATTTAATTATTTATTATTTAATTATTTTAGGGATGAGTTTCATATTTAGGCATTTTCTTAAATTTTGAAATTTTCTTAGATATTTGATAGCCAATTGGAATTTAACTTCAAGATAGTTTGATATTGGAATTCAAGAAATTTTAATATAAATATACCTCTTCAATTGATATTTTCAATGAACACAACAATTTCAAGGTAGATCTTGTCAACTTTATTTGTATGCTAAAAAAAAAAATCAAGTTTATACTTTTGAAATCTCATTATATCATAAACCTTATCAACTCTACTATGTCTATGTAAGTAGAGGATTAAGTCTACGAATTGAAACTTATAATTATGCTTTGTGATTTTGAAATTGATTGATATTTATATTTTGAAGAATATAGGTATTCTTAAAACTATTGTCAATCAAAAATTTATTTTGTGATAAATCCTGTCGACTATATCTCCACATATAGACGATCAGATTTGGAAACTAGGCTGTGTAATTATTTACTTATAATTTTGCAATTATAATTTTTTTTTTTAATGTTAAGCACTTAGCTCTCTCCTTATGATGATTAAAAGCTTCACATAAATATTAATAGTTAGTTTTATAAATGATTATTTGTTTTTTTTTAAAGTATCTCCATAATTTTCAATGCAGCTAGGTAGTATTAGGTTATTATGATTTTTTGTCTGTTTCAAAACAGACAAAGGATGAGATGATGTCTGATTGAGGTATATGTCTTGAGTACGGATAACAACGTGGCAAAACAATAAAATTTGACTTATACGTATATTAATTTTTTTTAATTAGTTAAATTTTTTTTAAAGAAATATCAAGTTTAATTAATACACATAAAAGTTAATTTTAATATACATATTATAAAGTGTAATTTATTATTATTGTCACTATTTTTTATGATTTCATGCATATTAATTTTTTATTTATAAGGCATGTCATCGTATCTCGCATGTAAGTAATTTTTGTATCTTGCATTCAAGCAAGAATCCGAGAAATACATGTGTCAATTTTAAACAAATTGGACGTTTCAGATTCATTAGTGCAGCTTGTTTTGTGAACGAACGACGTTCAGACAATTTCGACATCAATCGAACTAATTTTGACCCGATCGTATAACATTCGCTAATAACCCACCGTTTCATTTCTAATTTGATCGATCACGGAAAGCCTTTCTTAATAGATTTTGCTGGTCCAGACATGATGAAGTCCATTTTATGAACATATGGTGTTTAGATAATTTTGCCAATGATGGATGTTGACCTCCATGGCTATAAGTCAAATCAGCTCACAAATTGAATTGACGTTTCAACACGCAACTGAAATGGAAATGCTCGACGGTGCAAGATTAGTGAAAAGACCGAACAACGAATTCCATCGCGTCACGATCAAATTGATCAGAATATGCATCCTGCATAATTCAACGATCGACCGATCAAGGAGGGTTGTCGATGCGCTGACACGCATATTGAGGTTAGAAAGTCACGACAATATCCAAACGTCCTCCGTTCGTGAAATTGATTGTGTCATTAGTGTTAAAACGCCAAAACCTATTAAATAAGACCGCCAATTGGACGAAGTCGCTAATATCGAAGCGGTAACCTACGCACAAATTTAAACTGAAATTGACCCCAATTTGAAGCCGACTTGAACCAAATGGCCTCCGATCGTGAAATGGACTGCACCGTTGCGTCCGGAGCATCAGAGTAACCTAAAATCGACATATATATATCATGATTATGATTATGGAAAATCCAAATTAGTCAAATAAAATATTAAAAAAAAATCCTATAAATACCCCCCTTAAAACCCTATATAAAAAAAGATTTTTCTTATTCCCCAAACCCTCAGCTGGCGGTCCCTCCCTCTCGTGTGGAGAAAATATTACGTCAAGTCCGACAGCTTTACGCAATCCATCCACCGAAGAATGTTTTTTTCCCGTTTAGTGCTTAACCAGAATCGACTACAACACCGTAAAGGGATGGCGATTCACACGCCGCACGCTTCCCCGCGCCCATATCGTCAAACAGGAAGAAGAACGATGATACCGTGCTCGACATTCCTCTCTCACGTAACGCTTAGGGCTTTGACAAAAGATTTTTCTCGCCTCTCTCGATGACGTCCCCTTCGCTCAGTGATATAGCAAATAAAAAATTGAGGTATTGTAGGTGACTACATGAGGTATTTACACATGCATTCTCGAACTTGAATGAATTTAGAGTTTACTCTGTTCTTCTCACCGCTCTGAAAGATTGGTTATTTTTATAGGTTATTTTGTATATGTATCTCTCCTCGAGGTACATAGCATTTAGGGATTTTTTTCCAGCTTTTTTAGCGATTCTTGAGATTATGTTCATTACATTCCAATGGAAGCATTTGGAGATGTTTGGATGGTTTGAGGTTTTTTGACTGCATTCTCTCATTCTCTGAGAGTAGATCATTTATGACCTTTTTTCACAGTTTCTTTGGCCTGGTTCCTGAGTTTATGTTCATTACATTCAAATGGAAGCAATTTGAAGGCTATTTGGATGGTTTCGGGTATTTTGATGCATCTCTCAGACTTCTCTTGGGGTACGATCATTTGTGTACTTTTTTCAGTTTATCTTGCCTTCTTCTTGAGATTATAGGCATTCCAATGGAAGCAATTTGAAGGTCGTTGGATGATTTGGGGTATTTTGCAGACTCTCTGCCTCTCTGAGAGTACATATTATTTAGGGCATACTTTTTTCAGTTTATCTTGCATTCTTCTTGAGATTATATTTAGGGCATTTCAATGGAATTAATTTGGAGGCTGTTTGGATGGTTTCTATGGTGTTTTCTACATCTGTACTCTCTATACCTCTCTTGAGGGTACAAAATATTTAGTTTATTTTGCCTGCTATTGAGATTATGTTTAGGGCATTCCAATGAAGCAATTTGAAAGCTTGGATGGTTCCGGGGTATTTTGACTGCATCTCCTGTACTCTCTTGAGGGTACATATTTTTTATGACCTTTTTTCCAGTTTATTTTCCTTGTTTATTGAGATTATATTTAGGGCATTCCAATGGAAGCAAATTGAAGGCTGTTTGGATGGTTTCTGGGGGGTATTTTGCATCTGTACTCTCTGTACCTCTCTCGAGGGTACAGATCATTTAAGGCCTACTTTTTCAGTTTATCTTGCCTTCTTCTTGAGATTATATTTAGGGCATTCCAATGTAAACAATTTGAAGGCTTTTTGGATGGTTTCTAGGGAATATTTTGCATCTGTACTCTTTGTACCTCTCGAGGTGCATCATTTAGACTACTTTCTTTATCTTGCATTCTTCTTGAGATTATATTTAGGGCATTCCAATGGATGCAATTTGGAGGTCGCTTTGGATGGTTTCCGGGTATTTTCTCGATTCAGACTGCACCTCTCTGAGGGTACAAAACATTTAGGGCCTTTTTTCCAGTTTATTTTGCCTATTTCTTGAGATTATGTTTAGGGCATTCTAATGGAAGCAATTTGATGGTTGTTTGGATGATTTCTTAGTATTTTTTTGCATCTGTACTCTCTGTACCTCTGTGGAGGGTACATAGCATTTAGGGACTTCTTTTTCCAGTTTATTTTGCCTACTTTTTTCAGTTTATCTTGCCTTCTTCTTGAGATTATATTTAGGGCATTCCAATGAAAGCAATTTGATGGCTGCTTGGATGTTTTTTGGGTATTTTTTTGCATCTGTACTCTCTGTACCTCTCTGGAGGGTAGAGAGCATTTAGGGGTCTTTTTTCCTTATTTATTTTGCCTGCTTCTTGAGATTATGTTCATTACATTCCAATGGAAGTAATTTGATGGCTGCTTAGATAATTTCTGGGTGATTTTTTGCATCTACTCTACCTCTTTCAGTGAGCATTTAGGACTTTTTTTTTATTTTTTTCTGTTTCTTGAGATTATGTTCATTATATTCCAATGTAAGCAATTTGGAGGCTGCTTGGATAGTTTCTGGGAGTTTTTTTGGCATCTGTAATCTCTGTACCTCTCTTGGAGGTATATTATTTAGAACTTCTTTTTTTATCTTGCCTTCTTGAGATTATATTTAGGGCATTCAATGGAAGTAATTTGATGTGCTTGGATGATTTACGGGTATTTTTTGCATCTGTACTCTGTACCTTTAGAGAATTCTGAGCATTTAGCCTTTTTTCCCTGTTTATTTTGCCTGCTTCTTGATATTATGTTCATTACATTCCAATGGAAGAAATTTTTTGCTTGGATGATTTACGGGTATTTTTTTTGCATCTGTACTCTCTTGCCTCTGGAGGTCTGAGCATTTATGGACTTTTTTTTCTAGTTTATTTTGCCTATTTCTTTAAATTATGTTCATTACATTCCAATGGAAGCAATTTGATGTCTGTTTGGATGATTTCTGGGTGGTTTTTTGCATCTGTACTCTCTATACCTCTCTGGAGGGTACAGAGCATTTAGGGACTTCATTTTCCAATTTATTTTGCCTGTTTCTTGAGATTATGTTCATTACATTCCAATGTAAGCAATTTGGAGGCTGTTTGGATGATTTCTAAGGGTTTTTTTGGCATCTGTACAGTCTATTAGGAACAATTTGGAAGCTGTTCACTTGGTTTTGATGGGTGATTTGCATCTGTACTCATTACCTACTGACTTTTTTTTTTGAAATTTATCATGTCTGGGAAAAGGATAACTTCGAGATGCAGGACTACCACTGTAAGAACTATGTTCGATAATATTGCAGCACGCTTTACTGATGAAGCTACTGACATTTTAAAGAGGCTTCATCTGCATCAGTTCATTAGACTCCACGAAATTAAGTAAGACTCAGTTGCCATTACATCGATCCTGTCTTGCTGGGACATAGAAAAGCAAGCTTTCTTGTTGGGTGGGCAGTGCATTCCTTTCACCCCCGATGAAGTTGCAGTGATGATAGGGATGCCAAACAGAGGGGAGAAGGTCTTATGGCGAAATCCATCCGCATTGTTCATGACTACAAGAATCAACTTGAGCATTCGGATGGCTCGTTGCCTATAGCACAGTTTGTGCAATTGTACATACATTTTCTGTTGTCAAATCTATTTTTTGTATATCACAACTATAGGGTGGCATCAGAATTGATTGCCTATGCCGATGACATAGATAGATTTGCTAAATACAACTGGGCAGAGGCCATTTGAGACTTTATAGTTTCCCAATTTGATGTTATTACATCAAAGATTGAACCAGGAGGCGTAGGTTACATGAGTGACTTTGTCACTCTTCGATGGTATGTTATATCTCCGTGAATGTGTAATTTAATGCGTTGAAGTTAACTATTTTAAATATTCATTATAGATATGGTAGCACATAAGCATCATAAGCCATCATTTCCATCTGCAAAGCATTATCTTTGCGATGGGCAAAAATAGAGTTTCCAAATAATGCTTTCCGGTTTGGGAGGACAGGGTGACATATAATAATATCACTTAGTTCACATAAGAATGTCTTTATTTATGTTATATATCTTCACATTTTTTCTCGGTTTAACAGTGCCTTTCATTCGAGGACATATTAGAAGAGGAGACGGCTCCTTGAATCGGTGTCCCTACCCAACAATCACATGTGAGCAGATAGTCCATTTTAAGTCCAAGTTCATTTCATGGACTCTCCATATGTCTCTCCTCGATATTTTCCCCCGTCCAGTGTATCTAGCCTGCCCTCTGCTACTACCCCCACAACAAGCTTTACGGTGGAGAGGATACTTGCAGGTTTCAAGGACTTGAAAGATACAATATCATCTTTTCATGCAATAATGACGGAGAGGATGGATGGGCTTGATTTCAGTTCTTTGCTATGGAAGTTCTTGCCGGTGTGGGGTCCTACCACCTCCATGTGGGGGAGGTTCTGTGGGGTCACCAGGAAACTCTTGAGGAGGCTACCATGGAGCTTCCCCTTTGGAGGGTACCCACAGGAGGCTACAGGGCTTCCCTGTGGAGGGTACCCCTACCACTTGGAAAGCCCCACGAGGAGGCTCAGAGGAAGCTCTTGTGGAGGCTACCACCGGAGCTTTCACTGTGGAGTTGGATACTTCCAACGGGAAAGCCCATGTGGAGTTCACCGTAGGTGAAGGCCGCCACTACACATGATGATGCTCCGAAACTTGTAATCGACATCATTGAGCGTGGTGTGAAAGCTCGGCAGATAAGGAAGAGAAAAGCTGTTAGTTCCCCCTTCACACACACTTACAGGAAGTCACGAGCAAGAATAAGTGATGTGGTGGCCTCCACTCAAGATGAGAAGCCGGCAGCTGAGGTATTAAGTTGCTTTCTTTTAAATTTGAGATAATAGAAATAGATTTCACTAAATTTTTTTATAGGTTCGCAAAGATGAGCCAATAAAGTCGATGACCACTTATCATTGTGGTGGAGGAGCATCAGTTGGAGGTATGCATCATCTCAATAAATTGATTCTTAATTCATAGTGAATTTAGCTCTTCATCACTAACTTTCATCGTCAGTAATTTTATTGCAGCCAGCAGAAGCACATGATTTTGTTGATTTCTCATCCAGAGCTATTTTGCCTAAGCTGATGCTCAATCTTATTGACACGTCATGCTCCCGATTCGAGGACAAGTAAGTCAATCTTCAATAAGCTCCTTCATACATAAAATAACCTATTTGTTTAATTAAGATCACTTTAAATATTTTTCACTTGCAGGGGTGATACAATATTCGTGGCTGAGAATATCATTATTACTAGGCGGTCGATGAGTTGCTAATCAATATCTCTCCGTTACATTGATGCCTTAGCCTTCTTGGCAGAAGTATTCATCGGACTATATGTCCCCTATTTGTACATTTCATGCTTGCATTGGGTATATTACCCCATAAGAATGTTGGGTATTACAATTCAATTCTTGTTTGTTTAGATAAAAATAGAATCTGTCGTTCTCTTCTTTTCTTGCGAGTTATGCAGTGCGTAAAAGGCGGAAAATAAAATGTTCATCCAAGATATACTTTGAGGTGTCGGTAGTTAATCTTCAGATATAGATAATCGACCTTTGGACACTCTAGTTACTATATTAACTTAGCTGGTATTTTTTACTCATTACCCAAATAGAGCATTCTTCACGATTGTAGAACGGTTTTCAAATTTGGTTCCTCTTAACTATTTCTTTTACGGTCCAACTTATTGAGATTATGTTCTGGCTATTCAGATCAAATTACTTGTTGAAGATCGGTCTTTTTTCGATCGGAAAATGGCCAATCGAAATGGTGAGTGCCGTCCAAGTGTTTGCGGATGTTTATCTGCAAGTACATGGAGGCAGCAATCCATAAACTCTCAGTGAACTGGGCTGACCACCATGAGTAGCCCAAGAAGATGAATATATTTAGGTTCACACTATATTTTGTTTGGGCGAAAAATCGGTCGAGAACTATAGGATTTAGTTTGATATTCAGATTTTAAATGTCTAAATATTATTATTTTTAAAAATAATATTCAGATTTTAAATGTCACATTAAAAATATTTTTATTAATTCTTTTGGAGTGATGCATGGCTCTTTATTTATTGCTTCATTAATGTTATGCAGCAGAATGCATAAAATTAATGCATAAAATTAAATTAGGGATTAATGGCCATTTGTTGCCTTAGATTAATGGTATGGTCAAGGTAAGTAACTTCGTTGTTGTGTGTTGTGTTGGTTTGTGATTGTTATGAGCAGGATTTTCATGTAGTTTCTCGGCTGATTTAGGGTTTGTTTGGGGTGATTATCTTTTTTTAAAATATTGATTGTAAAATTATTGTGGTTGGTGTAAGTAAATTTTTTAAAAAAAAATTTTAAACTTTAAATTTTTTTTATAATCATGATATTTTAACAATTTTAATTTTTAAAAGTAAATTTTTATCATGTTTTTTTTTAAAATATAAAATATTAATAGTTAAATGCGATTATGATTATTTTTAGCTATTTTTTATTTTGAAAATAAAGCAGATAAAAAATTAACTCAAATGTATTCTTAGTATGCTCATGCTTGAGTGAAATGAAGTTCAATATTAACTTGAACCTTATCAGATTGACTTGCCTATTTATTTAGAGGAAATCCAAACAAAATAAGTTAATCTATTATAAAAAATAGCATTTTTTTGTCTCATTGCAATATGAAAAATTTAATTCTTTTATAACTATAATGAAACTGGTGCGAAAGAGATAACTTATAACATTTAATTATATAATAATTATTTTTAATTAATGAATAGTGTAAATACAATAGTGTTAATACAAATAGATTTAGGTTAACTTATGCGTTAGTTATACATATGTATACCTTAGAGATATTGTCACCATAAATGATTTGTACCCTCAGGAGAGATACAGATGCAAAACACCCATAAACCATCAAACAGCCATTAATTTGGAATGTAATGAACATAATCTAAAGAAGCAAGCAAAATAAACTAGAAAAAGAAGTCCCTAAATGCTTTGTACCCTCTAAAGAGGTACAGAGAGTACAAATGCAAAAAAACCAAAATCAAACGACCATCAAATTGCTTCCATTGGAATGTAATGAACATAATCTAAAGAAATAGGCAAAATAAATTGGATGAAGAAGTCCTTAAATGCTCTGTACCCTCTAGAGAGGTACAGAGAGTATAGATGTAAAAACCACCAATAAATCATCCAAACAACCATCAAATTACTTCCATTAGAATGTAATGAACATAATCTAAAGAAGCAGACAAAATAAACTGGAAAAAGAAGTCCCTAAATGCTCAGACCCTCGAGAGGAGAGAGTACAAAAAAACTACCCAGAAATCATCCAAACAGTCATTAAATTGCTTCCATTGGAATGTAATGAACATAATCTAAAGAAGTAGGCAAAATAAACTGGAAAAAGAAGTCTCCTAAATACTGCCTCAGGAGATACTGAGTACAGATGTAAAAAAATACCCAAAAATCATCCAAGCAGCCATCAAATTGCTTCCATTGGAATGCCCTAAACATAATCTAAAGAAGCAAGCAAAAATAAATTGGAAAAAGAAGTCCCTAAATGCTTTGTACCCTCAAGAGAGGTACAGAGAGTACATATACAAAATAACACTAAAAAGTAAAAATTCAACCAAACAGCATCCAAATTGCTTCTAATGGAATGTAATGAACATATTCTCTTCAGACAGACTAGGAATATCACTAACAAATCATAGAAAAATTGTACAAGAAATATTACCGATGAATTTTTATTTAATACATCCTCAGCTAAATTGGTCGCTATTTCCTCAACGTTCTTCATCTTCATGGTTCTTTTGTAAAAAGGAAATGAGATTTTTTATTTCTCTTCTGAGCTCGATTTGCCTGAAAAAAATACACCCTAAACCCTAAATCTATCTATATATTTCTTTTAAATTCCTCCCGTGCATTCCAACGATGCTTCTTCTCCCTTGTTTGAGCAGGGGGCGGTCGAGCTGGGGAAGCGTCCTGGCGTCGTGAATCATCCCTTTACGTCGTCATCTTCGCTCAAAGTGCTAAAGGAAAAATCGACACGCGTCGGCCATGGATTGAGTCCGCAAAATACGCTGACTGACATAATATTTTCTCTCTCTCGACGGTATTTGCACTTCCGTCCTCTCCAATAGGTTGGCGATAAGAATGTCTCAAAGCTCGGTTTTCTAACCGATGATGAGAGAGGTCGCAGATTGCATCGAAAAATGCGAGGTTCTTTCTTCATCTCAGATCTCGGGGCCTTACTGCTTCTAGCATAATAATAACAAGAGGAAGAGCGGGGGAAAGCAGATGCCTCTTACTCGGGAAAGTTGTGAGAGTGAAAAGGATGGCGGTAAAGGAACATGGGGTAAGCTCCTTGATACTGGTTCTGCTGAACTTATAGATCGCAATGATCCAAATTATGATAGTGGCGAGGAGCCTTATGAGTTAGTCGATGCAACCGTCTCTTCCCCACTAGATGACTACAAAAAGGCTGTAATGCCAATCATTGAGGAGTATTTCACTATAGGAGATGTGGAGCGCCGATCTCATAGATCTTGGTTTGGATGAGTATCATCATTATTTTATCAAGAACCCGACAATGGATAGGCATGACAAGGAGAAATAAATGGCATCGGTTTTGCTTTCAACTTTATATCGATGTTATTAGTGCAAGTCGGTCAAGGTTTTATTATACTTCTTGAGTTGATAGAGGTTTTGACAGTTGATGTACTTAATACAGTTGAAGTCTTGGCACTTTTTGTTGCCTGAGCTATTGTTGATGATATTTTACCTCTTGCATTTCTAAACAGAGTCAAGGAAGTGCTTCATGAAAATTCTAAGGAACTTCAGGTTGTCTAAACTGTTGAAAAGAGCTATTTTTGAGCTTCTCATCATCCTGAGTTAGTTGTGCACAAATGGTGAGGTAGCACCCACCTCACTGTTGAAGAGGTAAAGAATAATATATTGGATCTATTGAGAGAATATATTGAAAGTGGAGATATAGCAAAGGCTTGCCGGTGCATCAGGGAATTGGGTGTTTCCTTCTTCCACCATGAGGTTGTTAAACGGGTTGTTACCCTTGCCATGGAGACACCTTCATCTCAACCTCTTATCTTCAAGATTTTGCATGAAGTTGTTGAAGAAGGTCTAATCAGTTATAATCAGATGTTAAAAGGATTCTTTTGTCCTGCTGAGAGCCTTAATGATTTGACTCTTGATATTCCTTCTGCTAAAGCTACTTTCCAACAACTTGTCCCAAAAGCAATCTCTGAAGGTTGGCTTAACCCGTCCTTCAAGTCCTTTGTTGCTATTATGGACTCTAACGATGTAGAAGATGAGAAAAAAAAAAGAAAATTTAAGGAAGAATCTGTAACCATCATTCATGAGTATTTCTCTATCATATAATATACCTAAACTTATTAGAAGCCTTGAAGATCTTGCTACTCCACAATATAATTTGATTTTCATCAAGAAACTAATCTCACTTGCAATGGATAGGAAGAACAAGAAGAAAGAGATGGCCTCTATTCTACTATCAGCTATAGGGATGGAAATTCCTACAGTCGACATTGTGAATGGTTTTATATTGCTCCTCGAGTTATCAGAAGACACAACACTTGCTGTTTTGGATGGCTCAAATGAACTAGCACTTTTTCTTGCTAGAGATGTCATTGATGATGTTTTGGCTCCACTAAACCTAGAGGAAATTAGGAGCAAACTTCCACCAAATAATGGCGTGAAATAGTTCACAGGCTCGTTCTCTTATTTGTCATGCGTGAAAGACTTTTGAGGTGCTGGGGTGGTGGCACTAGATGGGTTGTGGAGGATGCCAAGTACAAGATCAGAAAGCTTTTAGCGGCATTTGAGAGAGAAGGTGATTTGGGAGAGGCTTGCCAATGTATCCGTGACCTTGGGATTACACCGACAGAGGGACCTATATAGCTTGATATAAAACAATGCCGCAATATAAAATTATTAGTTAACCTAACATTGGAGGTGTATAAGTACCCGTACATGTCTTTCTTGATGTGGCGGGAAAATCTATTTCGGCAAGTACCTTAGAGCCCCATTCATGCATTTCTTGGCATGGTGGGAATGCACATTCAGGCCATGGTTTATACCTCATACACACCTTTCTTAGCATGGTGGGTAGGCCCAGCATATCCTAAGTAGCCCCCTATATTGGGACGACATTGGGATACTGTCAAAATGCTATCAAACTTCACACCGATAGGGGGACTTACACAACTTGACATAAAACTATGGTGTAATATAAAATTATTATTTAAACTAACATTGCAAGTGTACAAGTACCTGTACACGCCTTTCTTGGTGTGGCAGAAAAATCTATTTCAGCAGATACTTTAGAGCCACATACATGACTTTCTTGGCATAGTGTGAAGACGCATTTAGGCTATGATTTATACCACCCATACACACCTTTCTTGACGTGGTGGACATACCCATCATATTCGAAGTAGCCCCCTATATGGGGACGACGTCAGGATGCTGCCGAAATGCTGTCAAACTTTTACACTGACATGAGGTATAAATTGCTTAATAAAAATTCAATAATAAAGTTAAAATTAATATTTTAACTTGATATTGCAAGTATGAAAGTATCCGTTCATGAATTTCCTAGCGTGACAGGGAAATATGTGTTTCATACAAGTACTTCAGAGACCCATACATGTCTTTCTTGATTTGATGAGATGACACATTCGACCATGGTGTTCATACCACCCATACATGCCTTTTTTGGTAGGGTGGTAGGCCCAGCCTCCGTTGTAACCCCCTATGTGAGGACGACGTAGGGAGGCTATTGAAATGCTGTCAAAATTTAATTTAAAATTTATACTTGCAATAAAATTCAGTCAAAATAAGCAATATTATACAAATTCCTTAACTTTAAGTTAATGTTGAATCAAATACACTCATGAGATGAGCACTATCTTTGAATGCCTAAACTTAGTGTCGAGGATGTTATGGGTTGATTCGATTGGGTCTTAGGGACGTCAAGTTAACAAAACCTAAAAATATAATTATGTTATTATAATATCTTCAACCTAATAAAATATTTGAGAAGTTAATTTTGTCATATGATAACAGATCTGATCCACTATTATTAAATTAATAGAGTCGATAGGATCTGAAATAGTGAAACAATGAACCACCCCGATGATGGCTGTGTTAAATGAAAATTTTAACCGGAGGGGATACTTCAATCAAAATATGACTATAATTTCAAAGCAAATTAACTTAGATTGAATCATAATATAAATGCTAAATTTGAAATACCATTGAGCTATAAATGTCTAAATGAAATTCAATATTAAAAACTTAAAGCTAAAAATCCAATTCACCTTACGCAATTGTTTGTCGGATGTGATAAATTAAGAAAACCCTAGCTCACAAAGGCGTCTATTGACCTCCACATATGTGTCATAAGTCAAGTCAAGTCCACAAGTCAAATTCAACGAACTTTGGAGGTGACAGTACGCAAATTGAGGCTCAAAATACATTGGACGTCACTGAAAATGGTTGAAACGACCTCTGATCGGCGAACGGACATCGCCGTCGTGTTTAGAATGTCAAAATTGAATATATTATAAATATTGCAAAATCTAACGATCAATCGATTAAGCACTCGAGCTATCAATGTGTCGACATGCATATTGGAGTCAGGAAGCTGCGATGATGTCCGAATGACCTCCGTTCATGAAATTGATAGCACCATTAGATTCGAAACTGTGGGCTCTAAAAATTTGCCACTGACTTCTCGACAATTATTGAATTGAAGAGAGTGATTTAAAGTTTCGGTGTAATTTTCAGAAGGCAAATGGAATAGTAGATAAGACACTACCCAAAGATTTGGTCCTCATTTGGTGAGGACTTTAGATCTGGTTCCAGGTTTCCTATAGACGCAAGCCCCTATAGTTAATTATCCCTCTCAATAAGTGAGAGAGAACTTTTGATTAAGGCTAGTCATTGATAGATGCTTAATGCGTGAGCGTAGTAGCGACATCTGAGTTTCGGAAATTTATCACGAAACGGATGGTTGGGGAATGATGACGCGTGCCGAGATCCCATGGTTCCGTCATCCGGGCGTCGATCCCCCTACTTAGTCGAGAGGTAGTGGACCCAAGGCCCGAAAGGTTCTTGTCGGCCACATGGGTTACGTCGTCCAAGGAATCCTCGGGGTGGTGTTTGTCTGGGAGTTTTAAGTCTACCTTAGTTGATAGAGGGTTGTTTGCCTTATCAAGTATACCATATGATTCACAACTCAAAAGGTAGAGCCATTGGGGGCATACGTTCGATAGTGATGTAATATAATGGGCTGTGGCCAAACCACCCGTCAGATGACTCTAGTTGTAACCTTCATCAGTGGAGCCTCTTGGCCAAACCACGGTCGAGGACACGCGTCTTCTTGGCGTGAGATTGATTGAGAGTGAATATAGTAGAACACTTGATTTGACATTGGCTCTTTTGTGAGCTAAAGTTTTCTTAATCTGTCACTCCCGACAAACAGTTGTAGAAGGTGGATAGATTGAGTTTTGATTTAAGCTTTTAATGATAGAATTTCATTTAAGTAATTTCAGATTACTACTTAATTTAATTTGAAAAATTGATTAATTTGAATATGTTTAAGAAATTTAGATCCTATCAACTCTGTTTAGCTGCTAACAGATGATTAGATCTAGTATCACCTGCCAGAATCAATTTCTCAGATATTTCACTGATTTAAAACTCTTATTATAAGTTTTTAGGTTTTGTTAACGGACCATCTAAGACTAAGCGGAAAATAACGCAGACATCCTCAGACACTTGAGTTTAAGCATTCAACATAGTGTCGGGGCCCATGCGGGTGATTAGTAATTTAGGTAACTTTATTTTTGAATTATGAGATTGATTTTGTATTTCCATTTAATTCTAATTTAGCCTGTGCAGCCTTTTTAGACATTAAAATTTACATTTGAAATCTCTATGTCCGAGCACATGTAGGTTTTTTGTAGCTTTAGCTAATTTCATCTATTTAATGAAATCATTGATTTTGAAAATCATAATTAGAATGAAATTCCTTAATTTTTTATTAAAGGAAGCCCTATGATTTTTATAGATTTTGATTTAGTATCGCCTTATGTCTACTTGTACAAAGAGTTACAGATCCAGTGACGAAGAAGGCATTTTGATTTAGATTGTAGTTTAAAACATCACTTGCGCTTAGTTTACTTGGTGAGCTTTTTTTAATTCTCCCAACTTGATTATGTTCAATTTACATCACTTTTGATAGATTATGTCAATTTCAGTGTTTATTGCTTTAGCCCTACTCATGCTTATTAGTTAGCATAGTAATCACGACCATATTCATATAAGAATTATTAAATCCAATTTTGATTCATCCTTAGATTTTAAGTTTATTGCAAGTTTGTTATGAGTTTAGTATTAGTCCCCAAAAAAAAATCCAATTAAAGCTTGTTTAATTTTGAGAAATTTACAAGAAATAGAACTCACTTTACCGCTTCAATTTAAGTCATAGAGAATTGCAATTAGAGTTTGTGAGTTTAATATTAGCCTCCCCCAAATTTTATTT
This sequence comes from Cymbidium sinense, assembly GCA_021442155.1. NCBI lineage: Eukaryota > Viridiplantae > Streptophyta > Magnoliopsida > Asparagales > Orchidaceae > Cymbidium > Cymbidium sinense. Next base: position 99,389,096 of record CM038217.1, on the reverse strand, counting down.
AGATTTTAAATTAATGCTCTATTCTTTTCAAAATTTTCTTTAAAGGCTTCCCCCCTTTTTTTCTTGTTTGACGTTTTTAGTTTAAAATTAGCTGCAAGTTTTCTTACTTAGAGTTTTTAAGTCAGTTCATTTCACTCTCCCCTTTTTTCTAAGTCAAAAGGTTTAACACAATTTTGGCAACCTCACGTCCCCCCAGTAGGTCGATTGGGAGTATTTTGGCTTACTCACGCCTCTTGAGCATAAAGTGGTGTCTTGCGACGCAACTAGTTTTCATCTCACATGCTCTCTGAGCACAAGAAGACATACAATGCAATATATATTCATCCCCCTTTCTCCTCTTTTTTTTCTTAGTCTAGAAACTAGAAAAAATTTGAAGATTTCGCTAGTGAAGACATCTAATGGGTGTTGGCTTGTTTACACCTGTTTTAAGGTTGTCTTATGACACCACAATTTTTTTCATTTCGTTGCGACTTGTTGAGCACAACGAGGTCTTCAAACCTACAAAGAAACACAAGCATATATATATCCACATTCTGATGCATTTTTCGGCATGCTGCAATGCTCAGAAAAGGAACGGGGTTAGGTATGCAATTTGGAAATGTAATGCAAGGATTTGGACACCGGAAATAGAAAAAATAATTCGAAAATAATCAAATGAGACTGCCCACGCTTAATTCAAACGATTCTGTGCAAATGTCGAATAATCAGAAGTGGCAACGCGTAAATCGAGGCTGAAATACACATGACATCACTAAAATCAACTTAAATGACCTCTGATCGATGAACGAACTTCTACATCACATTCAAAATGTCAAAACTAGTGAGAATATAAATATTGCATGACTTGATGATCAACCGATCAAGTGCTCGAGCCGTCAACGCGCTTGCACACATATCGAAGTCAGAAGGCACCAATGCATTCCAAATGATCTCCGTTCGTAAAATTGATTGCACCATTTGCTTTGAAACATCGAAATCTATTAAGTAACACTATTCACACCCAATTCGAACGAGTCTGAGTGAACGTTGAGCGGTCGAAAGCGGCGATGCACATTTTGAGCTGAAATTGACTCAATTTAACGCCGCCTTGAACCAAACGTTCTCGACAGAAAGCATTCGCTGTATTGAACATCTAATAACTTTGAATTGATATATATATTGATTATTTAATCATGTCGGTGTAAAATTCACATTAAAGTCAATTAAACATTTTAAAAATCAATTTAGAAATTAATTTAATCCCTAATCTAACCCTAATAACCTAAATCCCTAGCCCGACCGGCCATTCGACCTAACCCATCGCTCGGTCATCCCACTTCACGCATGAAGGCTCCCAGTTTGACCCCTCCTTTATGCAAGGCTCGCTCGATCGAACGCAGGAAATCCCTCGCTCGGCCTCCTCTATCGCACGAGCCCATTCGGCCCCTCCTCCCTCATGGCCGAAGAAGCCTCTCATTCACGCACAACACACGCTTGGGCCATAACCACTCCCGCTCTACACGCATAATCATTGCCACGCAAAGGATTTCTTTTCCCTCATCACAAACCGACGGCAAGTCTCCCCTCTCCCTCATTTTTTCAGTTTTGCCCTTTTCTTGCCCTAATCCGAATCAAGAAAGTTCTTCTTCCTCCTTTAGAAACAAAAAATAGAGGGTTTGAAAGCCTCATCGTGCTCAAAAGGGCGCGACGAGAAGAAAAATCAGCTGATGTGTCGCAAGACACCACTCACTACGCTCATGAGGGCATACCGAGAAAGCCAAAACACCCCCGATGCAGCCCCCTACACAGGGATGACGCTAGGAGGCTGCCAAAATTTAGACTAAAATTCAAGACTTAAACAAATTCAAATAAAAATTACCTAAACTTAAGACAAACAAAAGAATACATGATAAATATGAAGATAAATGTTAAATCAAAGAGAAATAGGGGGAGAGTACTTAAAGAAAATTTTGGAAAGAATAGAATACTCATTTAAAATGCAGGTAAAATTTGGGGAGGCTAATATTAAACTCACAAACTCTAATTGCAATTTTCTATGACTTAAATTGAAGTAATGAGTGAGTTATCTTTCCTTGTAAACTCCTCAAAATTAAACAAGCTTTAATTGAAATTTAGGGAGACTAATACTAAACTCATAACAAAGTTGCAGTAAACTTAAAGTCTATAAAATTTAATATGGAGTTAAGGATGAATCCAAATTGGGTTTAATAACTCTTATACGAATATGGATGTGATTATATTGCTAGTGAATAAGCATGAGTAAGGCTAAAACAATAAACACTGAAATTGACATAACTTATTAAAAATGATTTAAATTGAACATAATCAAGCTGGGAGAATAAAAAAATTCAACAAGTAAACTAAGTGCAAGTAATATTTTAAACTACAATCTAAATCAAAATACCTTCTTCACCACCAAATCTGCAATTTTTTATACAAGCAGACAGAAGGTTATACTAAATCAAAATTTATAAAAATCATAGGGCTTTCTTCAATAAAAATTAATGGAATTCCATTCTAATTTTAATTTTCAAAATCAATGATTTCATTAATTAGATGAAATTAGCTAAGCTATAAATACCTATATGTGCTCGGACATAGAGATTTGAAGTGCAAATTTTAATGTCTAAAAAGGCTGCATAGGCTAAGTTGGAATTAGATAAAAATCTGAAATCAATCTCATAATTCAGAAATGAAATTACTTAAATTACTAATCACCCGCATGTGCCCCAACACTACGCTGAATGTTTAGATTCAAGTGTCTGAGGATCCTACACGGGTTGATTCTCGATTTAGTCTTAGGACTGGGTTCTAGTTAATAAAACCTAAAAACTTATAATAAGAGTTTTAAATCAGTGAAATATCTGAGAAACTGATTCTATTAGGTGATAGTAGATCTAATCCTATGTTTGATAGCAACTAAACAAAGTTGACAAGATCTAAATCTCTTAAATATATTCAAACTAATCAATTTTTCAAATCAAATTAAGTAGCAATCTGAAACTTCTTAAATAAAACTCTATCATAGAAAACTTAAATCAAACTCAATCCATCCACCTTCCGCAACAGTTTATCGGGGGTGACAAATTAAGAAAACTCTAGCTCACAAATGAGCTGATGTCAAATCAAGTGTTCTGCTATGTTCACTCTCAATCAATCTTACGCTAGTAAGGATGTGGTTTGTCCTCCACGCTAGAAGATTCCATGATGAAGCACGAGAGTCCTCTAATCGTGTGGCCAGCTCTATTATATTACGATCACGACCGTAGTCCATATGCTCCCCAATGGCTCTGCCTTTGAGTTGTGAATCATAGGCTATACTTGATAGGACACTGTCAGCTAAGGTAGACTTAAGATTATCTCTTTAGAAAAATATCACCCCAGTTCTACAAGGATTTCTTGGATGATGTAACCCATGTGTTGCTGAAGAGGATCCTTCTGTCAGGTTGGGTCAACTACCTCCTCTAACTAAGTAGATTATGGACCACGACGGCCCGGGATGACAAAACCATGGGATCTAGATTGGGCACGTCATCATTTCCCCAACCATCCGGTTTAAGCTGAAATGATGAATTTTATAATCTAAATTCTGAAACTCTATATGCTGCTACTATATGCTACGCATTTAGCGATCTAATGACTAGCCTTAATCAAAAGTTCTCTCACTTATTGAGAGAGGTAATTAACTATAGGGGCTTGTGCCTATAGGAAACCTATAACCAGATCTAAAGTCCTCACCAAATGAGGGAGAAATATCTGGGTGATGTCTTATCTACTATTTCATCTGCCTTATGAAAATTGCACAGACACTTCAATCACACTCTCTTCAATTCAATCAATTGTCAAGAGATCCGTGGAGAATTTTTGGAGCCCACAGATTGCTAGCGACTCCGCTGGGGACATGATTCTCTTTTCATCTTTAATTAGTCATATATGTGCTATAGTAGCAATAAAATCTTTAAAAATTCAAAATAACAAAATGGTAATTTAAGTGTGTAATAAATTCAATATGAGACTCTATTTAGAATGAATCATTCCGTAGAGTATATCTTTATTATACCATTATTTTATCCTGTAGTACCTCTGCATCTTGAAAGTATGGGGGGAATAATAATTGCTAATTATTAATCCCCATCTTTCACCTTTGCAGAATGGATCTACAAAGCACTCTTTAATCGCCTAGCCATGGTGCGAACATCCGCCTAGCCAACGCCGTCATCAACACAAGAGATGTCGGAGCTACAATTCAATTTGGTAGATTGAATTTCCCGACTATCGTAGCTGTAACTCCTGAAGTACCCACCCGTGGTGCATTTGTCCGATGTCATGCTGGAAGGCCTCAAGTTATTGAAGCCTCCTACTAGCCATGTGCGCCAACCAGTTCAATAGCCAACCACTGTCAAAGAGTTCTCCCGATAGAGAACTTCAGTTTTCAAAAGGCTAGGTCAATCCGAAGCTCCCGTGATGAAAAGAACCATCAGTGGGAAAACTGTGTCTTTAATACTCGATACAAGCTGCCGTTGAACCTTTATACCCGGAAAGTATGTCATGAAGCTTCATCAGAGTAAATTAACCAGAAGATAGAGAAGAAGGAGAAATGCTAAGCTGAGGGCTCAGCAGATCCCCTTTGAATGACTAGTGAACAAGCGATACTACTGCCAGAAGCAAGTATCCCTACCCACAACAACTTTGACAACTTAAAGTGGATAAAAAGGAATAACTCTACTGGTGAAGTAAAGCAGTCTTTTTGGAATAACTAACCACATCAAGCTCCACCACCACAGAGGAGATAGTCTGAAACACTGTCTATCAGGATACATAAAGTTCTCAAAGTAGCTAAGGACAAAGGCCTAATGAAAAAAAGATTTTAGAGGCCTGTGGTGATGGAAAATATTGAAGCTTCACCAAGAAAGTTACCATCTCTTCTGGTAACTAGCCATCGATCCCAGTACACTTCGCATGGTGAGCATTAGAGCATGACACTTTGGACAGCGTGTCCAAGAATCCGCTGTCAAAAGGTCCCGACGAAAGGATAAGCAAATATGGAGGCCAAGACCCCGTAATGAAGTCTTGAAGAATGGAAGAGGTGTGATATCTGATACATATACTCAGAAATCCGCCTCTAAAATAACTCATTAGAAGTGGATACCCAAAAGAAGGAATATCATTGATGAAAGATATGATGGTCGACACCCTGGAGAATCCTCTAGGGGATCCCATCATTGATCAAGTTCACCCCCATAAGAGAAGGTTGACTTTGATCGTAGTCCTTTAATAGAAGAAGTACTTATTCCACACATTGAACCAGAGATCCACCGAAATGTCGATAAATTGCGTGAAGAAAATAATGAAGAGGATTCTATGGAAGTAGAAGTCATCTATATAGTCAGAGATATAGATGAACTCTCCGCTCAGTACCATCAACAACAACATGAACTCAGGGAACCTAAACCTGAATTCAACATTTATGAAGAAGAGTCTTCACAGAAGCAAATAGATGATGGATCTTTGATCTTTGCTGAAGATGAAGAAGAAGAAGACCAGAATGAGAAAGAGAGCATGGGTGTCGAAGCTGTCTATATGGTTGAACCAGGAAATGACTAGCCTGGTACACGCTTTTATAACCAGCGTCATGGTATAACCCCAACAACAGCTGTCTCTGCAAATGCACAAGGAGAAGGGTAGTCAAGTTCTTCTCCTGAAAATGAGCAAAGAGCAGAACATCAATAAGAAATAAAAGAAGAAGATGAACTTGTAATGATTGATGTCATTGCACTAGCTAGAGAGTAAAGAAAAATGCAGCGTCAAATGGAGGTCAAAGACAAAGAGATTGCACAGCTTGGTACCAAAATGAATGATATGATGGTACAAATGAATATCATGATGGAGATGTTGCAAAAGAATATCACATCAAATGCAACACCTATTTTGTATGCTAATCAGCAGACGGCTAATAATGCAACTTCTATACCACTAGCCACTATGGTACCTCAAGCTCTTACAGTACATACTATGCATAAAGTGAAGAACGAAGTTAACCCACTACCTCTCCAGGCGATAATTTCAAATCTGGCTAACACACTGGGAACTGTAACAGCTGCTCAGCTAGAAACAATAATCAATGAAATGATAAAGGCAGTCATAGCCTCAAAGCAGGCTGAAAAGTTGGTGAGTAAGGGTCGCCCTTACCCAGCTGAATATGACCAAGTGTCATACTCAAAAGGTTACTCAGTGCCAAAATTTAATACTTTCAGCGGGCTTGGTAATCCAAAGCAACATTTAGCCTAATTCAAAGCTACTTGTGGTAACACGGAGGAATGATGCTCTTTCATTTCATTAGTAGCGACTCAGCTGAATGGTATGCGAATCAAAATGATTCAGTTAAAATATTTGCTGAATTAGAGACTATATTTATGAGAGGTTCGCTAGTGCAACTGAGAAAATGATAATCGCTGAACTTGCCTTGCTAAAAAGGAGGAAAAATGAGTCAATGTTAAAATTCTTAAGTCATTGGTGCAACCTAAGTATGAAGTGCGAGCAACAATTGGAAGAAGAACATGCGATCCAATTGCTAATGGACAATATAGATGATAAAATGACACCATTTCTATGCATGGCGTTGATTGCAACATTCCAGGACTTGCTCGATAGGGTGGCTAAATTCGAAAAGTTGAAACTAAGTCCAAGTCTATGTAGATAAAGCAAAGAGAAACAAACCTTCGTGACTCAAGAAGAAATGAAATTCATGCACTTCTATAGCTCAAATGGTGAAAAGCGGGTGATATACAATATGGATAAAGGAAACCAGCCAATGTACAATGATGATATGGGAAAGAAGCATGTTTATTCTAATCCACAACCAAAATTGGTATTAGGAGGTAATGACAAACCTCAGACTTTTTCAAGTGGTGGGGAGCATCCAAAACAAGCAACAAGAGATGAGCAATGCACCATCTCTTAAGGAAAAGATGAATAAAGAATATTCCTTTAGAAGGGACAATGGCTAAATTATTTACAAGCAACAAAGCGGCTACAAAATTAAAAATTCAAGAAGCGATCAAGTCAACAATCCAAATTACTGTCCCTATTATTAGATGATCAGTCATCCTATCGAAGATTGTTATGTCTTCAAAGATTGGCTAGAAAGGATGTATCGACGAGGTGAATTTACACTATCTGAAAGTTTTCTAGTCAAACCAAAAAGAGAGTCTACAAGGATGATTACTTCATCTTCTGTAATATCCATCAAAGATAAATAAAAGGAGAAATCAGTTTAGACTGAAGAATGACAAATAGTAGTCTCCAAAAAGAGTGTGAAAATATTGAAGCAGCTAAAAGACGTCCCAAGTGTTAAGCGAAAATCACCACTTGAACCTATATTGGACTTAAGAGAGATGCCTAAACCAAGTATTTGGGCTTTTCTGATAATGCTACTTTATCACAGCATGAGAAGCAGTCTACTAAGCACAGGTCTCATAAATCAAAGAAGCTGGCTAAAAAAAGAAGAGAACTACAACTCAAAAGATCATTAACAATCTAGTGGAGTATTACTAGCCGACAAGACAATCATTTAGATTTGCAGACTTCATGCTTAAACTTCACATTGCTGAATTAGATGAAGAAGATAATGGTGAACTTGTCCAGTAGAGACATGCTGAATCATCTGCATGATGTCAGATATTCTTCAACATCAGTTACTCCAAAATGGCAATGGAAGTCAGACAGACTCGACCAACCCGTCAAAATTTTTATCAGGAAAGCAAGAAGAGCCTGAGGAGCTAATGTCTGAATTTTATTTAATGACTCAATAAAACAATAACAGTTCAGATGAAGATCTATGTTTTTCTGATGGAGAAGAGTCAGACTCATCAATATCATCATGTATGAAACATATGATGTTGAAAAATGAGTTTAACCCTTTTGGCCAATCTTCCAGAATAAGAAGGAAATTTGAAGAAACTATCTCTTCAGAAGAATCTGAGCAAGATAAGGTGATTCAAGTTCAATTGAGAAGTGGTAAAGTCTTACCACCTTCATCAAAGATGGGAAATGCAAATAAAGACAAAGACAAACAAATTGAATTCAACGAGGATATTATTCCTAAAAATTCTAAAATAAAGCCTAAATTGAGTGAGAAGATAGATTATAATATTCTATCACATCTGAGAAAGATCCCTGCATAATTAGTGTGTACAAGGCTCTCTTGATGTCAAAAGATCTTTGATAAATTTTGATATAGTCTCTCAAAGATCCAGAGAGTTATAAAACTTACTTCGCTAAAAATGCATGACTGAAGCATTGCAAACTCAAGATCTCTCAGTAATCACATTTTTTGAGGAATACCTTATGTTGGGGACAGCGGATCACAACCATCCTCTTTATGTTACTGCAGAGAGTGATGACATCTTGATCAATCAAATATTGATTGATTCCGGTTCTTTATCAATCTTATGAGTCTAAAGTATTAAGAGGATTATCACTTGATATCCAACATCTTGGGAGAGATAAGTTGATGGTTCATGGTTTCAATAAAAAATGGCAGAAAACTCTGGGTTCTTTTATTCTCCCGCTCAAGTTCAAGAAATTATATACAGAAGCTAAGTTTCATGTAACTGATGCTCATACATCATTTAGAGCTCTTTTGGGCCAGCCGTGGTTGTATGAGTATGGCATGGCCCCATCAACTATGCATCAGTGCATGAAGTATCTGAAAGATGGAGAAGAATTCAGAATTCCTGATAACTTACAACCATTCTTTATCAATAAAGCAAAGATTTATGAAGATGCAAAGTACATCATCCTCAAAGAGCCTAAGCCAACAGAGCCTCTTGAAGCGGTAGCATCCACTTCAGGAACTAAAAAATAATTTCACAAAGTGAAAGAGCAGAAGTAAGGAGGAAGAAAGAAGGCAATGCCGACTCTCCCTAAAGTACTTGATTCTACACCTAAATCAAGAAAATCACTTCCTCATTTGGGAAGTGACACGGAAGAAGGAGAAGATATTCCAGTCAAACCTAATGAAACTTATAAGCTTTCAAGAAAGGCAAAGTATGAAATAAGTTATTCTGATTCAAATTATGATTTTGAATCTGCTAATGGAAATAGAGTTTAGATGACTGCATCAAGGAGGATAGCTCACTTGGTAGAGTCAGATGACTCACTCAAAATTATACCCATCCCTCAGTAGTGCTTCAAAGAAATCACTCAGCAGGAGGTTCACAACATTAAAGAATTGATAACCTTCTATGTGCCGCTGTTGACTAAGAGTGGCAAAACATGAACTGTACTTTACAAATCTGAAGAGTTTTAGCCTCATAATTTTGAGCAGCCTGCTCAACAAAAAAATTATGATGAGATAGTGTCGACAAGAATATCAATATACTATCCACAAAAATTATGAAGAATGATGCATAAGCTTGGAATTCATATTAGAACTACTAAACATAGGACTCAAGTCTTTAACAAGATGTGGAGCCAAAGAAGTCCTCGGGCATCACAAAGAAGTGATAAGTTTATCACTAAAGGTCTCTAGTTCATCCGTAAATCTCATCAAAATAGAGCTTATAATATAATAGGAGATAAAACTCATAGTGATGAAGAAGATGATTCCATGAAATTCTTCTTAAAATGATGAAGAAGCCCACATCTGAAGAACTTGAAGATGGTGGACAAATAGCTACTATGAATGAACTTAAAAAAATAAACTTAGGAATTGAGGATGATCCCTGTCCAACTTTCGTCAGTGCCCTTCTGCCTGATGAGAAAGTTGAAGAGCTAAAAATGCTACTTTGTGAATTCAAGGATTACTTTGCTTGGACATATTCTGAAATGCTAGGCTTATCCCCTAATGTAACAGTTCATAAACTAGCTATTAAATCAGGTGCAATGCCCGTTAAGCAAGCTCATAGGAGAATGAGATTGGATATTGAAGAACAGTTAATTGCAGAAACTAAAAAGCTAATTGAAGTAGGCTTCATCTGAGATGAGAAGTATGCAAATTGGATAGCCAATATTGTCCTAGTTAAGAAAAAGAATGGCCAAATCCATCTCTGCATTGACTTCCGGGATAAATAAGGCATGCCCAAAAGATGATTTTTCACTTACAATATCAAAACTATTGGCGGACAACACTTACAACTATGACATATTCTCATTCATGGAAGGATCGTCAGGATACAACCAATTCAAAATGGTACACGAGGATGAAAAATATACATCATTCAGAACACCTATTGGTATCTATTGTTACACAATCATGCCCTTTAGCTTGAAAAATGCTGGAGCTACATACCAAAGAGCCATGACATGTATTTTCGATGAGTTGATTCATTAAAAGGTGGAATGTTATGTTGACGATTTTGTGGTGAAGAGCTTGAATCGTGAAAACCAATTCAAAGACTTGGGAATTGTACTAGAGAGAATCAAAAAATATGATCTCAAGATGAATCCTCTAAAATGTGCATTCGGGATATCCTTTGAAAAATTTCTCGAGTACATCGTACGTCACAGAGGTATTTAAATTGATCCTGCCAAAATCAAGGTAATTGTGGAGATGCCTCCACCAAAGAGTTTGCATCAGCTTCATTCTTTACAAGGACAACTCACATTCATCTGTCGATTTATATCAAACTTATCAGGACGCTGTCAACCATTTGCAAGGTTGATGAAAAAGGATGCTCCATTCAAGTGGGATAATGAGTGTTAAGAAGTATTCAATAGCATTAAAAATTATATGTTAAATCCACCAATCCTTGCGCTTCTATGGAAGCTCATTCTATACAAATAAAGGAGTCTCTTGGGGCATTGTTGGCACAACACAATGAAGAAAGCAAAGAGAATACTCTTTATTATATCGACCAGAGGCTGATTGGAGCAGAAATGAGATACTCTTTGATAGAGAAGCACTATTTAGCATTGATCTTTGCAGTCCAAAAGCTTCATCATTATATTTTATCTCACAAGATTACCCTTATCTCAAGGATCAATTTGCTGAAATACTTGATGACAAGACCAGCGTTGATGGGTAGCTTGGCAAGATGGGCAATATTGCTTCTACAATTTGATATCACATACATTCCATAGAAAGTAGTGAAGGGACAAGTCTTAGCAGATTTTCTTACTGCACATCCCATCCCTGTGGACTCTTCCCTTAACGATGATTTTCCTGATGAGCAGATTATGCTCATTCATGAAAGAGAAAAATCACAAATTTGGAAAATATACTTTGATGGAGCCTCATCGATCAAACAAGTCCAAAATCTAAATTTCCCAAGAGCAAGCGAGAATGGCATCGTTCATAACACTAAGGGAAGGATAATGAGTGATCATATGGATTGATCAGCAAGAATTAATAATGAAGTCAATATGAAGCAAGTTGGGTCAAGAAGCTATTTTCATAGGCATTCAAAACATGCATATTTTTAGTGATTCTCTTATTATAAACCAAGTACTTGGCATCTATAATCAAAATTGAGTTACTTTTTCTATCACAAGCGAGTTCTCGCTTATGAAATATATACAAATATCACAACTGAGTCTCAATGAGAATAGTAAAGCTGATTGCTTGGCAAAATAAGCTAAGAAAATGGCAAGTATGAATGGTGATTATGTCATGATCGACATATTTACTCGACAAGTTCTAGATCCGACAAAGTATTAATCTCCACAAGTAGAGAGGTTATTAAAGCTGACCCAGCAGGATGCGACTCAGGTTACTCCTTATACTCCCCAAAATCAACAAGAAGTTGTACCAAGAAGAGCTAAGAATGACATTGCTTCAGAAAAGTAGTGTGAAGCCTTTACGATGGAAGAGTCACATGATTGGAGGCAACCCTTCATCGACTACTTTAAAGAAGGAAAATTACCAAATAATAAATCACTAGCAGCTCAAATCGAGAAGGCTTGCAAAATTAGCTAAGAAAATGGCAAGTATGAATGGTGATTATGTCAAGTACGAATGGTGAATATGCTTGGAAAAATTAGCTAAGAAAAATGGCAAGTATGAATGGTGATTATGTCATGATCGGCATATTTACTCGACGAGTTCTAGAGCCGACAAAGTATTTATCCCCACAAGTAGAGAGGTTATCAAAGCTGACCCAACAGGATGCGACTCAGGTTGCTCCTCATACTCCCCAAAATCAACAAGAAGTTGTACCAAGTAGAGCTAAGAATGACATTACTTCAGAAAAGTAGTGTGAAGCCTTTACAATGGAAGAGTCACGTGATTGGAGGCAACCCTTCATCGACTACTTTAAAGAAGGCAAATTACCAAATAATAAATCACTAGCAGCTCAAATCGAGAAGAGAATGCTACGCTATGCTTTCATCAACAACACTCTATACCGTAGATCCTTTGAACATATATGGCTACGATGCCTAAATACAGATGAAAGCGCCAAAGTGATGGTTGAAGTTCATGAAGGACTTTGTGGTGCATATCAGTCAGGTCCCAAGATGATAGTAAAAATTAAAAGGATGGGCTATTATTGGCCATCTATGGTGAGAGACTGCATCAATCATGCTAAGAGGTGCCATGAATGCTAAGTACATGAGAATATAATCCATCAACCCCCCAAATCCACTACACCCAACAATAGCATCCTGGCCATTCAAATGTTGGGTATAGATGTAATTGGACCAATTGATCCACCATCGTCAATTGGACATCGCTTCATCCTAGCAGCGACTGACTATTTCTCTAAGTGGGTTGAAGCTACCCCATTTAAAGAAGTTACTGCTGATCATGTGATTAACTTCTTCACGCATAATATGGTCTATAGATTTAGAGTGCTACAGGCACAACCATACAATCACATAAATACTCTTAAATTTCAAAGCAAGATATTAGTTGCTTCAAGAAGATCCTTACTAAAAACAAAAGAGAATGACATACCAAGTTTATAGAGGCTCTATGAGCTTATCGAACTACCTACAAGATCTTGACTAAAGCCACTCCCTATTCATTGGTATTTGAAACTGAAGCAGTTCTTCTGCTTGAAGTTGAGTTGCCTTCACTTCGAGTAGCCATCCAATATAATCTAACTGAAGATTAAAATGCTCATCTTAGGATGGAGGAACTCGACATGCTTGATGAAGTTAGACTACAATCTAATCAAAATTTGGAAATCTATCGAGCAAAGATGTCCAGGGCTTTTGACCATATGGTGCGGCCTTGAACATTTCAAAAAGGAGAATTGATCCTGGTGCTGAGAAGACCAATTATCCCCAATCAAAAATTTGGTGGCAAATTTGAACCTAATTGGGAAGGCCCTATTATCATTGGAAAAAGTGTATCAAGGAGGGGCATACCAACTCATTGACCTAAAGGGAGAAAGACCAATGCCACCAATTGATGGTCGATACTTGAAAAAGTACTATACATGACAAATATACTCTCGAGGTATAATAGAAATCCCCCTGCAAGACAGGGACATTTTTTAGTATATCTATTTAGGTCGACATCACGCTTGATGCCGAGATCCCTGAATAAATATACTTACCCAAGATGAAATAACTTTTGCATGAAAATTCCCCTGTTACATAGGGGGCATTTTTAGATTTTTATATATAGATGAAATCAATGTTGTATGTTAAAACCCTCTTAAGAGCATATCAATTGAAATATTTATGTATTTTCATATTTTCATCTTGAAAGTTCTTCTAAATGTGCTTTAGAATTCCCCCTGCAAGACAAGGGGCATTTTTAATTTATTTGAGTTGACATCGTGTTATAAGACGAGATCCTCGAATATATGCTGATTTAGATTGACATCGAGCGTTACGCAGAAATCCATGAATATACCCATAATTGTCATTGCTAAGTTGTAGGTTCTTACAAAACAAAAAGAATCTATTGCTACGTAGAAAAAGACAGCCCTAAATGTCAAGAAATTTATCTCTCAGATTTGCAAAAATTCTGGAGATCCAGTAAGAAGAACTCCCAATTTTGGAAGCTTCAATCGACTGAGTTGGAAAAACATCAACCTCTACTTCCTAAAGTCTAGGACACTGATGAGTTCTAAAAGTCAGACTCAACAAGCCCAAATTGCCGAGTTGCTGATGCTCTCCTCACTCAAGAAGCTACAAGAAAAGGCTGCAGTGAAAGAGCCCCCATTCGTCAGTATGATGACAAAACCACCAATCGACTATAGCTTAAGTCGAAGACTCGAGTAGGTTCTAAAGGTCGAACTCAACAAGCCCAAATATGGTCGAGTTGCTGATGCTCTCCTCACTCAACAAGCTGTAAGAAAATGCCACAGTGAAAGAGCCATTACTTATCAATCCAATGACGATAATTGTTCAATCTCAAACTAGATCTAGCTTAGTGATTCAAGTAACCAGGATCTAAGAGATCTTTCTACTTGATCGATAGGTCAAGACAATATGAGGGAACTCTCAATTCAGAGGTGCCTCAAGTCAATCTTTATATTGCCCGCAGGGTGATATCTCAAATCTATTCTCAAATGATCTGATCAAGCTCAAAACATAGATCAAAGTCAATCTCCTCATCAAGTCCATCAAAACAAAAAGCACAGACCGAGAAAGCAATTCCATAGTCCATACAAAGCGATGGCAACAAAGGAATTTTGGTTATTCAGTAAAGCACACGCGTTCTTAATAACTCAACGATGACTATATGTAAGTCGGGTCATCTCGTATGTATTCAATAAATTCATCAAAGTAGCAAGCATAGGATTCATGGCATACATACACTTTCTGATAAGTCGATATGGACAAATTAAGTCAGTCCTTCATCAAGTCTGTCAAGCTTAAAGCTAGGACAGATGGAATTTTAAATCCAACCAAACACGAATAAACTAATTCCCTAGCGGAGTCCTTCATCAAAACAAGCAGACCAATTCCTTCATCTAACTCAACCAAACACAAAGCTAGGGTTGGAGGAAACTCAAATATGCAATGACATAAAAAAAGAGATCTTCATCAAAGCCATAGAATCAGAAAGTAGATGGTGTAAGAACTCTTATCTATCCAACAAGTCAATTCTGACAAATCGATCAATCCTGTTACTTAGCATGCCCAAGATAAGGCATATCATGACAATCCTATCAAAGTCGTGGTTATTGCTATCTGCTAAAATGATCCAAGTTCGTGGCGCCCAAAGGGTCAACGCAACAAATGACTCGCTTCGCGAATCACATTTGTTGGGGGCATTTGTTGACCTCCATATATTGGTCATAAGTCAAGTCAAGTCCACAAGTCAAATTCAACAGACTTGAGTGATGACGCAAATCGAGGCTCAAAATGCACCTGGACGCATCAAAATGGTCAAAATGACCTCCGACGAACGGACTTCGTCAAGAATGTCGAAATTAATCAAAATATAAATATTACAAAATCTAACGATCAATCGATTAAGCGCTTCAATGTGTCGACATATATCGAGTCTAAAGTCGCAATGATATTCAATGACCTCGTCGAAATTGATAGTGCATTAGATTCAAAACATCAAAAATATCAAATGAGATTGCAGCTTAATGACGAGTATGCGAATGGCCACGAAAATCGAGGCTGAAATACATAAGATGTCACCAAAATAAACTCAAATGACCTCCGATCGGTGAACGGACTTTGCCATCGCATTCAGAACATCAAAACTGATCAGAATATAAATATTGTATGACTTGATGATCAACTGATCAAGCGCTCAAGTCATCAACACCCCTGCACACATATTAAAGTCAGAAGGCGCCGACGTAAGCCAAACGACATCCGTTCATAAAATTGATTGGGTCATTAGCTTCAAAACATCAAAATATATTAAGTAAGACTATTCGCACCCAATTTGGACAAGTTTGAATGAATGTCGAGTGGTCGGGCAAACACATTTTGGTAAATTGACTAACACCGATTTAACCAAAGGCCTCCGATAAATGGATCTATGTTTCGTAACAGGAATAACCTTGAATTGATATATATATTGATTATCTAATCATGTTGGTGTAAAATTCATTTTAAAGTCAACTAAACATTTAAAAAATCAATTTAGAAATTAATTTAATCTCTAATCTAACCCTAACAACCTAAATCCATAACCAACCATTCAACCTAATCCGCCGATCCCACTTCACAAAGGCTCTTGCTCGACCCTCCCCACGCAAGGCTGCTTCATCAATGAAGAACTCTCCTCTCCGACAAGCCGGCCCCTCCTCCCTCATGACCAAAGAAGCCTCTCCTTCAGGCACGACGCGTGCTCAAGCCACAACCACTCCCACTCTCCATGAATAACTATTCCCACACAAAGGATTTCTTTTCTCTCATCCCAAACCAACGACAGCTCTCCCTCATTTTTTTTGGTTTTGCTTTTTCTGCCCCTAATCAAGAGTTCGAAATGAAAAGGAGAGGGTTTGAAGGCCTCGCTCTTGAGGGATGAGATGAAAACCAAATGTGTCTGAAGACACCACTCATTTGATGAGGGTGCAGAGAAAGCCAAAATAACTCAGACCTATCTGGAGATGATACTGGGAGACTACCAAAATTTAGACTAAAATTCAAGACTTAAACAAATTCAAATGGAAATTACCTAAACTTAACTCAAACGAAAGAATACATGATAAATATGAAGATATATGTTAAATCAAAGAGAAATAGGGGGATAGCACTTAAAGAAAATTTTGGAAAGAATAGAACACTCATTTAAAATGTAAGTAAAATTTAGGGAGGCTAATATTAAATTCAAAAACTCTAATTGCGATTCTCTATGGCTTAAATTGAAGTAATGAGTGAGTTATCTTTCCTTGTAAATTCCTCAAAATTAAACAAGCTTTAATTAGAATTTAGGGAGACTAATACTAAACTCATAACAAACTTGCAATAAACCTAAAGTCTATAAAATTTAATATGGAGTTAAGGATAAATCTAAATTGGGTTTAATAACTCTTATATGAATATGGAGGTGATTACAATGCTAGTGAATAAGCATGAGTAAGGCTAAGGCAATAAACAGTGAAATTGACATAACTTATTAAAAGTGATTTAAATTGAACATAATCAAGCTGGGAGAATAAAAAAATTCAATAAGTAAATTAAGTGCAAGTAATATTTTAAACTACAATCTAAATCAAAATGCCTTCTTCGCCATCGAATCTGCAATTCTTTGTACAAGCAGACAGAAGACGATATTAAATCAAAATATATAAAAATCATAGGGCTTCCTTCAATAAAAAATTAAGGAATTTCATTCTAATTATGATTTTCAAAATCAATGAATTCATTAATTAGATAAAATTTGCTAAGCTATAAACACATGCATGTGCTCGGATATAGAGATTTGAAGTGCAAATTTTAATGTCTGAAAAGATTGCACAGGCTAAGTTGGAATTAGATAAAAAATTGAAATCAATCTTATAATTCAGAAATAAAATTACTTAAATTACTAATCATCCGCATGTGCACACACTACCAATGAAAGTGTGGAGATGCTTGCTTCGGTTTAGTCTTAGGGTCAGGTTAAAAAAAATCTAAAAACCTATAATAAGAGTTTCAAATCAGTGAAATATCTGAGAAATTGATTCTGTCAGATAACAGTAGATCTAATCCTTTATTTGTTAGCCACCGAACAAAGTTGACAGGATATAAAGCTATTAAATATATTCAAATTAATCAATCTTCCAAATCAAATTAAGTAGCAATCTGAAACTGCTTAAATGAAACTCTATCATTAAAAACTTAAATCAAACTCAATCCATCCACCTTTCGCAACAGTTTATCGGGGGTGACAAGTTAAGAAAACTCTAGCTCACAAACGAGCCAATGTCAAATCAAGTGTTCTGCTATGTTCACTCTCAATCAATCCCACGCCAGTAAGGACATGGCCCATGTCCTCATTGCGTAAGCTTAAGTAGGTTCCACTGAAGATTCTGACCGAGTCCTCGATGGTGGTTTGTCCGTTAGGCTCCATTATATTACGATCGCACAGCCATTATGCTCCCAATAGCTCTGCCCTTTGAGTTGTGAATCATAGGGTATACTTGATAGGACAAACAACCCTCTGTCAGCTAAGGTAGACTTAAGATTGTCTCCTTAGACAAACATCACCCTAGGTCTACAAGGATTTTTTAGACGACGTAACCCATGTGTTGCTAATGAGGATCCTTCTGTCAGGTTGGGTCGACTACCTCCTCTGACTAAGCAGACTAGGGACAATGACGGCTCGGGATGATGGAACCATGAGATCTAGATCGAGCATGTCATCATTCCCCAAACCATCCGGTTTAAGCTGAAATGATGAATTTCATAATCTAAATTCTGAAACTCTACATGCTGCTATTATACACAACGCACTTAGCGATCTAATGACTAACCTTAATAGAAAGTTCTCTCTCACTTATTGAGAGAGGTAATTAACTATAGGGGCTTGCACCTATAGAAAACTTGAAACCAGATCTAAAGTCCTCACTAAATGAGGGTGAAATCTCTGGGTAGTGTCTTATTTACTATTCCATCAGCCTTTTGAAAATTACACCAACACTTCAATCACACTCTCTTCAATTCAATCAATTGTCAAGAGGTCAGTGGCGAATTTTCAGAGCCCACAGCATCAAAGTTAAATCAAGTACACAACTATGTTTAATCTTAAACAATCTCATGCCAGCAAGGACGTGGCCCATGTCATTTGACTACATGGCTTGGTGAGTAGGCTCCACATGATGCAGTTACGACCAGAGTCCTCTGACCAAGTGGTTGTCGCCAAATGACCCCAGTATCTCACAGTCATGATTATAGCCCATATGCTTCCCAATGGCTCTGCCCTTTGAGTTGTGAACCATAGGGTATACTTGATAGGGAAAAAAGCTATATGTTAGCTAAGGTAGACTTAAGCATGTCTCCTTAGACAAACACTACCCTAGGTCTACAAGGATTTTGGTGGATGACGTAACTCATGTGTTGCTGATAAGGATCCTTTGGTCAGGTTGGGTCGACTACCTCCTCTGACTAAGTAGACTAAGGACCACGATAACCCGAGATGACGGAACCATGGGATCTAAATCGGGCACGTCAACGTTCCCCCAACCATCCACTTTAAGTTAAATATAATGAATTTTATAAATCTAAATTCTTAAACTCCACATGCTGCTATTATACGCTACACACTAAGCGACTTAACGACTAGCCTTAATTGAAAGTTCTCTCTCAGCATCGGGAGGGGTAATTAATTATAGGTGCTCACGCCTATAGGAAACCTGGAACCAGATCTAAATTCCTCGCAAAATGAGGGCTAAATCTCCGGGTAGTGTTTTATCTATTATTCCATCCACCTTTTGAAAATTACACCGACACTTAAATCACTCTTTTCATCGAAGAGGTTGGTGGTAAATTTTTGGAGCCCACAAATTTTTGGGGACTCCACTGAGACAGGTTTCTCTTTTCATGTTTGGCTAGTCAAGTCTGAGCCATAGTAGTAGCGAAATATACTAAAAAATTAAAATTCTAAATAAATTATAAATAAATTATAAATAAAAATCTTTATATTATTTTGCTCTTTAGTACCTTTACATTTTGAAATTATGGGGTGAAATATTGATTGTTAATTATTAATTTCATCTTTCACTATCTAACTTTGTTGTGATGACAACATTCATTTGGTCAATATAATTATCAATGCAGGAAATGCTCGAGCCACTATCCAATTTGGTAGTGTAAACTTCCCGGCTATCGCTACTGCAAATAATCCCCTACTTAAAGCACCTGAATATTGTACACCCCAACCTATGCAGGGAAGGAGGACAATTGGAATGACCACTACTGCTACTGACGTTCCTCAAAAGAGACCTTTCATATTCGAAAGATTGAGTCATTATGAGATTCTAGTGATGAAAAGAACCTTCATTAGACATAAAGTTTCAATCATGCCTGTGAGTGCAACTACTCTACTAGTTGAACCATTCGCCCCAGGAAGGCACAATGCTGCAGCTTCTTCATCTGAAAGCAAGATAACCCTGAGGCAACAGAGAAAGAAGGAATGTTGAGTTGCGAGCTCATCAGCTCTCACATGGGACATCTGTTACACAACCAGCCTTACAATTAGAAGTGAGTATTCCTACCCGTAATAAATTTGAAATCTTGAAATGGGTGAAAATGAATAGCTCTACTGGTGATGTTAAGCATTTTTTTGGGGCTCAACAACAGCCAGATCTAACCCTTCAGAAGAAACAATCTGAAACTCTATCTGCTCGAATATATGGAGTCTTAAATATTGTAAAAGAAAAGGTCTTATGAATAAATGATATCAAAGTCCAACTATCAGAGAATTTGAGAATGCTCAACTACAGAAACTACCATCAGTGATAGTAAGAACTCAAGATAATTCTAAATAAGTTCTGCACAGTGAGCATCAGAGTGTGACACCTTAACCGCATGTTCTGGAATCCACTACCAAAAGGTTCCGATAGGAAGAAAAAAAATATGGAGGCTGAAGCCTCGAGAATAAATAGTGACGTAGAAACTTCTTCATCTGGAAGCAAGCTAACCCAGAGACAGTGGAGAAAGAGAAATGCTGAACTGCGTGCTCAACAGTCATTGTTCAAGCAGAAAATTGTACAACCAACTGTGTAACAAGTTTGACAGCCTAAGATGGGTAGAGCGGAATAGCTCTACTAGTCAAATCAAATAGTCTTTTTAGACCCGACAACGTCAGGTTCCAACTTCTTCAGTGAAGAACTCAAAACTGTATATGTAATAGTGCACCGGGTCCTCAAAGTTGCTAAGAAGAAATGACTGATAAAAGAAATTTCAAAGTCCTGTCATCAGGGAGGCTAGAGTTGCTCCTCAAAGGAGACCTCTTATAACCCCGATAAGATGTCAACTAATTCAAGTCCCTCACGGTGAGCATCATGACACTTGGACCTGGTCCAAGAATCATCATCGAAGGTCCTAAAAGGTAAGCAAATTTGGAGGCTAAAGCCTCGAAGTGAAACTGCCTTAAAGAAGGACAACAACGTGACATCCAGCTGTACTCCCACAAAATTCACTCCTAATGCACTGATATTTGGAGCTAAAGCAATCTTGCCACTTGAAGTTGAACTACCTTCACTCCGAGTAGCCGTTCAACACAATCTCACCCAAGATTAGAATGTCCATCTACGGATAGAAGAGCTTTATGCGCTTGACAAAGCTAGGCTCCAAGCTCAATAAAATTTAGAAGTCTACCGAGTGAGGTCGTCCAAAGCATTCGATCATATAATACGTCCTCGAGCTATTCAAGAAGAAGAATTGGTCTTGGTATTGAGAAGACTAATTATTCCTCACTGTCATTACATGTGTAATTTTTTGCTTAGAAATTCTCTTGTAGCACAAGAATACATTTCCAAAATAAAGAAACATCCCATCATAGGCATTTTTAAATTTTATAGTAGCTTTCCTATAACAGGACCTTTCTATTTTATTTGAGTTGTCATCGTGCCTATGGCCGAGATCTCCATATATATATATATATATATATATATATATTCAAATTATGTATTCAAAGCTCACAAGCCTCAAAGTCTTATCGACTAAAAAGAAAAATTTTTAAATATGCAAATTACAACAAATCAAGTTAGAGACACATCTTTCATCAATACATCAAATCTAGGGCTCAAGTGGGTGTATAAGGTCGGGCTCGATATGCTCAAATATGGCTGAGTGGTTGACAAGTCTACTTACTCAACACGCCATAAAGGTCGTAGTAAGGGATCCCCCATCTTGTTAGCTCGATGATAAAATCCTCCATCAATTGCTTAAGTCCAAGACTCAAGTGGGTGCATAAGGTCAAACTCAACACGCCCAAATACGGCTGAGTCGCTGGCAGGTCCATTTACTCAATATGCCATAAAACCCATAGTATAGGATACTCCTACTTCGTTAGTTCAAAGATATGAGCATCCAAATTTTCAAATCCTTCCAACTTGGTGAGTTTAAGTGGCCCAGACTGGGAGATCATCCATAATGGGGTCATTTTTCAAAATTCAACAAAAAAAATTCTCACCCAAAAGGACATTAAGCCAAGTTTGACATCAATGTAAAATGTGGAATCTCAATTCCTTCAACAAGTCTGTTAAGCAGAAAGAGAAGATCGAAAGGAAACTCTTCCTCAACAAGTCCTGCCAAGCAAAAAGCAAAGAACCGAGGAAGTTACCCTAATGTTCATACAAAGCCAAAGGCTGAACTAAGGAATTGATGTCATCAACATGTCCGTTACACGCAAAGCACATGACTGATGACTCTTCGCCATTGACCCAACACAAGCTCTGAGGACTAGATCATTGGCAAGCATCCTTCTATAAGTCCACAAAAGCAGAAAGTTAAGGCAGAAAGTAATTTCGTATCACCTGATAAGTCTTCAAAATAATTCAGGACTTTCCTCTATCAAATCTGTCAATGCACGAAACAAGGATGGAAGGAAATACAAGATACAAATCCCCGAGATGAAGTCTTCAACAAGTCCGTCAAAGCACCATGCATATGACCGAATATGTTCTCATCAAACAAGTCATCAACTCCAACCATCCGGAATGAAGCCAAGACATGAGGAAAATACAAATTTCAAATCTTGAGATTGAATCTTCAATGAGTCCGTTCAGCACCAAGCATATGAGCAAAGATATTCTCACCTCACCAATAAATCATCAACTCCATTTAGTCCACCAAGGCACAAAGTTGGGGCAAAAAATAATTATTAATTTCAAACTCTCAAGATGAAGTCTTCAAAAGGTTCGAAAGAATAAAGCATAGGACCAAAGATATTTTAAATTCTCTCAACAATTAATGCAAAAACTCCCCCGTTAGATAACATATATTTTATATATTTATCTAAGTCGACGTCGTGCTTCAAACCGAGATCCTTAGATAGATACATATTAAGATTAAAAATATATCATGGCTATTTTGCAGTAAAGGAAATCAAACCTCGTAATATATTTCTGAACTAATCTGTAATCCCCCTATTAGAGAGGAGCCTTTCTTATGATCAAAGTTGTTCAACCCTTTCCTGTGAAACATGAGGTCTTCTTGTATATATATTCAGGTTGACATTGAGCTTTAGGTCGAGAACCTTGAATATATCCATAATTATTATTATTAAAGTTGCAGGCTCTTGCAAGAACATGAAGAATCTACTTCAATGCATGAAAAGACAGTCCTAAATGTCAAAAGTCTCCCTCCAAGATTCGTCAAATGTCAAAGCTCAAGTCAGAAGAATTCCTAATTTTAGAAGCTTTAATCAATTAAGTTGGAAAAACATCAACCCCTACGTCTTCAAGTCTAGGACATGAATGAGTTCTAAAGGTCAAATTCAACAAGCTCACAGTTGGTCGAGTTATTGGCGCTCTCCTCACCCAACAAGCTGCAAGAAAAGGCTGCAGTGAAAGAGCCCCCATTCGTCAGTCTAATGACAAGACCCCAAGCCATAACAGTATAAGTCAAAGACTCGAGCAGGTTCTAAAGGTCAGACTCAACAAGCCCACAGATGGCTGAGTTGATGACACTCCCCTCACTCAACAAGCCGCAAGAAAAGGTCGCAATAAAAGAGCCCCTGCTCGTCATTCTAATGATGATAGCTGTTCAATCTCAAATCAGATATAGCTTAGTGACTACAAGCAACCAAAATTCAAGAGATCTTTCCACTCGATCGATGGACCAAGACAATCTAAGGAAACTCTAGATTCAGAGCTGCCTCAAATCAATCTATATATTGCCTACAAGGTTATATTCTAATCTCTTTTCAAATAATCTGATCAAGCACAAAGCACAGATTAAAGCCAATTCCTCATCAAGTCCACCAAAGCAGAAAACACTGGACTTAGGAAGCGATTCCATAGTTCACACAAAGGCAATGGTCGAACTAAAAGAATTTCATGATTATTTGGTGTGTTAAAGCACACAGTGCTAGACTGATAACTAAATATTGACCTAATATGAGCCAGAAGGTTGGGTCAACTGTATGCACCCTTCAACGAGTTCGTCAAAGTAGCAAGCACAGGACTTAGGGCGTACATACACTTCCTGACAATGCAATATAAACAAATCAGTTTAATCCTCACCAAAGTCCGTCAAGCTTAAAGCTAGGACAAAAGGAATTTCAAATCTCAAAGCAAATAAATCGATTCCTCCATCCAACCCGGTCAAGCATGAAGCTAGGGTTAGAGGAAAGCCAAATTTGTGAATACACAAAAGAAAGAGGCTTTAAACAAATTCATCGAAGTAGAGAGTAGATGGTGGAAGAAGCTCTTCAATGAACCCATCGAAGTTGAAAGCTAAAGTGATCCAAGACTCAAGGCCCGCCCAAAGGGTCAACCAATTTTTCAATAAAAATGACTCACTCTATGCGTGAATCATATTTGTTGGGGGGCATTTGTTGACCTCCATGTATGCACCATAACTCAAGACGAGCTTCAAGGTGAATTTGACGAGCTTCAGCACGTAAATTGGAGCTGAAATGCCCTTAATGATGCCGAAGATCAGTAAAAAAGACCCCTGATCGATGAATGAACTCAACCATCACATTTAGAATATTGAAATTGATCAGAATATGCATCTTGCATAATTCAATGGTCGATCGATCAAGGAGGGCCGCCGATGCGCTGACATGCATATTGAGGTTAGAAAGCCGTGATGATTCCAAATGACCTCCGTTCATAAAATTGATTGCACTATTAATGTAAAAATGCCAAAACCTATTAAACAAGACTGTATGCACTCAATTCGGGCGAGTTTACATGAATATTGGCGAAAACAGCACAAATTTGAGCGAAATTGACAATTTGGCCTTGGCAGACAATGCTACGATGAAAATTGCGTCGTTGATCAAATATCGAGTATAAAATTGATATATATATATATATATATATATATATATATATATATATATATATATATATATATATATATCTTGTGTGTATTGTGTGTGTGTGATGATGTCAGCGCAAAAATCCAAATTAGGGCAAATAAAATATTAAAAAAAATCTCATATAAATACCCCCCTTAAAACCCTAAACAAAAAAGATTTTTTCTATTCCCCCAAACCCTCAGCCGGAGGTCTCTCCCTGTCGCGTGATCCGGCATTTGCACTTCACTGTTCTTCTCCAAGAGGTTGGCAAGAAGGGGTGATGTCATCTCCAAAGAAGGGTTTTCTAATTGATGAATAGAGAGAGGTGCTAAAGATTGCATTGCAAAATGAGGAGGTTCTTTCTTCATCTCCGAGATCACCGACTGGGCTGGCTTTGCTGCTACTAGAGCATAATAATAATAAGGGCGAAAGACCGGTAGCTGCAGGAAACTCGATGAGGCATGCTCGCTGCTCTCGCTCTGGGAAAGTTGTGAGAGTGAAAAAGGATGGTGTTGGCAGTAAAGGAATGGGGTAACCTCCTTGATACTGGTTCTGCTGAACCCGTAGATCGCAATGATCCATATTATGACAACGGCGATGAGCCTTATGAGTTAGTGGGTGCAACCGTCTCTTCCTCACTAGTTGACTACAAAAAGGCTGCAACACCAATCATTGAAGAGTATTTCACTACAGGAGATGTGGAGCTGGCAGCTTCTGATCTCAGAGATCTTGGTTTGGATGAGTATCATCATTATTTTATCAAGAAACTGATTTCTGTGGCAATGGATAGGCATGACAAGGAGAAAGAAATAGCATCAGTTTTGCTTTCGGCTTTATATACTGATGTTATTAGTGCAAGTTAGATTCATTAAGGTTTATTATACTTCTTGAGTCGATAAAGGATTTGGCAGTTGATGTACTTGATGCAGTTGAAGTCTTGGCACTTTTCGTTGCCCAAGCTATTGTTGATGATATTTTACCTCCTGCATTTCTTAATAGAGTCAAGGAAGTGCTTCTTGAAAATTCTAAGGCACTTCAGGTTGTCGAAATTGCTGAAAAGAGCTATCTTTCAGCTCCTCATCATGCTGAGTTAGTCAAGAACAAATGGGGAGGTAGCACCCACCTCACTGTTGAGAAGGTGAAGAAGAATATTTCATATCTATTGAGAGAATATATTAGAGATATAGCAGAAGCCTGCAAGCGCATCAGGGAATTGGGTGTTTACTTCTTCCACCATGAGGTTGTTAAACGGGCTATAATCATTACCATGGAGACACCTTCATCTCAACCTCTTATCTTCAAGCTTTTGCATGAAGCTGCTGAATAAGGTCTGATCAGTTCTAGTTAGATGTTAAAAGGATTCTCTCATCTTGCTGAGAGCCTTGATGATTTGACTCTTGATATTCCTTCCACTAAAGCTACTTTCCAACAACTTGTCCCAAAAGCAATATCTGAAGGTTGGTTTAACCCATCCTTCAAGTTCTCTGTTGTTATTATGGACTCCAACAATGTAGAAGATGAAAAAATAAAGAAAATTTAAGAAATAATCTATAACTATCATTCATGAGTATTTTCTATCAGATGATATACCTGAACTTATTAGAAGCCTTGAAGATCTTGCTGCTCCACAGTACAATCCAATTTTCATCAAGAAACTAATCGCACTTGCAATGGACAGGAAGAACAGGGAGAAGGAGATGGCCTCTATTCTACTGTCAGCTCTAGGGATGGACATTCCTACAGTCAACATTGTGAATGGTTTTATATTACTCCTCGAGTCAGCAAAAGGCACAATACTTGATATTTTGGATGCCTCAAATGAACTAGCACTTTTTCTTGCTAGAGCCATCATTAATGATGTTTTGGCTCCACTAAACCTAGAGGAAATCAAGAGAAAACTTCCACCAAACTATAGTGGCAGTGAAATAGTTCACATGGCTCGTTCTCTTGTTTCATCCCATCATGCAGGTGAAAGACTTTTGAGGTGCTGGGGTGGTGGCACTGGATGGGTTGTGGAGGATGCCAAGGACAAGATCACAAAGCTTTCGAAGGAGTTTGAGAGCGGAGGTGATTTGGGAGAGGCTTGCCAATGTATCCGTGACCTTGGGATTACACCGACAGAGGGGCCTACATAGCTTGACGTAAAATCATG
Source organism: Cymbidium sinense (assembly GCA_021442155.1). Taxonomy (NCBI): domain Eukaryota; kingdom Viridiplantae; phylum Streptophyta; class Magnoliopsida; order Asparagales; family Orchidaceae; genus Cymbidium; species Cymbidium sinense. Next base: position 99,362,121 of record CM038217.1, on the reverse strand, counting down.
CCACAATATAAAATTATAATTTAAACTGACATTGGAGGTGCATAAGTACCCATACATGTATTTTTGGCGTGGTGGGGAAATCTGTTTAGGCAAGTACCTTAGAGCCCCATACATGCTTTTCTTGGCATGGTGGGAAGGTGCATTTAGGCCGTAGTTTATACCCCCATACATGCCTTTCTTGGCATGGTGGGCAGCATACTCAGTAGCCCTATGAGGACAATAGATCTCGAAATGTTGCCAAACTTCACACCGATTGGGGACTTACACAGCTTGACATAAAACCATGCTGCAATATAAAATTATTATTTAAACTAACATTTGCAGGTGTATAAGTACTCATACACGTCTTTCTTAGTGTGACAGGAAAATCTATTTCAGTAGGTACTTTAGAGCTCCATACATGCCATTCTTGGAATGGTGCATTCAGTCGTGGTTTATACCACCATACCTTTTTCAGCGTGGGTGGCCAACATACCAGTAGCCTATCGGGGACAATCGGATCTGCCAAATCTTGTCAAACTTTTACACTAATATGAGGCATAAACTGCTTAATAAAAATTCAACAATAAAGCTAAAATTAATATTTTAACTTAACATTACAAGTATGTAAGTACACGTACACGCTTTTCTTAGCATGACGGGAAAATATGTGCTTCATACATGTACTTCAAAGATCCATATATATCTTTTTTGACATGATGGGATGACGCATTCGGCCGTAGCGTTCACACCACCAATACATGTCATTTTCTGGCATGGTGGGGCCCTATTAGCCTTATGTGAGCGACGCCGGAGGCTGTAGAAATCTTTAAAAATTTTATCTAAAAATTTATACTTGCAATAAAATTCAATCAAAACAAGCAATATTATACAAATTCCTTAACTTTAAATTAATGTTGAATCAAATACACCCGCATGGGCTCATATCTTTGAATGCTTAAATTTAGTGTCGAGGATCTTTGCGTGGGTTGATTCGGTTGGGTTTAGGGCGGGTCATTAACAAACCTTAAAAAATATAATGATGTTATTATAATATCTTCAACCTAATAAAACATCTAAGAAGTTAATTCTGTCATATGACAGCAAATCAAATCCTCTATTATTAAATTAATAGAGTCGATAGGATCTGAAATAGTGAAATAATGAACCACCCCGATGATAGTTGTGTTAAATGAAAATTTTAACCGGAGGGGATACTTCAATCAAAATATGATTATAATTTCAAAATAACTTAACTTAGATTGAATCTTAATCTAAATATAAAATTTGAAATATCATTGAGCTATAAATGTCTAAATAAAATTCAATATTAAAAACTTTAAAGTTAAAAATCTAATTCACCTTCCGCAATTATTTGTCGAAGGTGACAAATTAAGAAAACTCTAGCTCACAAAGGCGTCAAATCAAGTCAACAAATGTTTACTCTCAAATAATCTCATGCCGAAGGATGTGGCGTGTCCTCGACTACATGGCTTGGCTGAGCTCCATATGATGCGATTATGACCAAGTCCACAGGGTGATTGTGCCAAATGACCCCTATATCACGATCGGCGTGCAGTATGCTCCCCAATGGTTATGCCCTTTGAGTTGTGAACCATAGGGTATACTTGATAGGGCAAAAGCCCTATGTTAGCTAAGGTACACTTAAGCCTATCTCCTTAGACAAACATCACCCCAAGTCTATAAGGATTTCTTGGATGACGTAACCCATGTGCTGCTGATAAGAATCTTTCGGTCAGGTTGGGTCAACTACCTCCTCTAACTAAGTAGACTATGGACCACGACAGCCCGGGATGACGGAACCATGGGATCTAAATCGGACGCATCATCGTTCCCCCAACCATCCGCTTTAAGTTAAATATAATGAATTTCATAAATCTAAATTCTAAACTCCACATGCTGCTATTATACGCTACGCTAAGCAACTAACGACTAGCCTTGTCGAAGTTCTCTCTGGCATTGAGAGGGGTAATTAACTAGGTGCTTGCGCTAAGAAACCGAAAGATCTAAAGTCACCGCAAAATGAGGGTGAAATCTCTAGGTAGTGTCTTATCTACTATTCCATCTGCCTTCTGAAAATTACACCGACACTTAAATCACTCTTTTCATCAAAGAGGTAAGTGACGCATTTTCGGAGCCCATAATGGAAACATCTTGATTTGAATTTATTTGCATTTATCATTTATTTGTTTTGACTTCATTATATTTTCTTGATTTACATGTTGCTATTATACGCTACACACTAAGCAACCTAACGACTAGCCTTAATCGAAAGTTCTCTCTCAGCATTGAGATGGGTAATTATAGGTGCTTTGATAAAATCTGAAACCAGATCTAAAGTCATCGCAAAATGAGGGTGAAATCTCTAGGTAGTGTCTTATCTACTATTCCATCTGCCTTCTGAAAATTACACCGACACTTAAATCACTTTTTTCATCAAAGAGGTAAGTGGCGAATTTTCGGAGCCCACAATGGAAACATCTTGATTTGAATTTATTTGCATTTATCATTTATTGGTTTTGACTTCATCATATTTTCTTGATTCACATTTTGGAATAGATGGAGAGGTCAACAAGTTCAACAGTATTATAAATACACATAAGAACAATAATTTGAATTATATAATTCTTTATTAGAGAATACTCCTGATACATAATCATAAACTTGAAACAACAAAACCTTCTGCAATAGCCTGTAAAATTCTCTAGCAAAGATCCTTGCAATAAAGAAAACTCAGAAACCTTATATGGAATGTCAGATTAAGCAGCATAATTCAGCGAAAGTAACATGAACATCAAGGAGGATGGTTAAGCCATTGCAATGAACAAAAGGATAGAAATGAGCAATTGCAATTTCTTTGAAGAAATATTTTAAAGATTATTGTTGAAATTTTAATGACCAACACAAAAATTTTAGTGAGGAACTTCCGAAATGTTTGCAAACTTCTTAAGGATTCTTTAAGTCAATAAAATGATAAAATCTCATATAGAAAATCTAATGAAAATTTTCTACGAATTCATAAGCCCTAAAATCTTCCATAGCTCCCCTTCTGGAAGATCATTCCTTAGATTCCAAGGGATTGGTTCTTCATTCCCAACGCTTAAGTGGCAACTAGATATCATAATTTGGAAGTCAATTCTTTGGGTGCTTGATACGGTGAAAACAGTGAAGAAATTTTTTATGTAGAAATACTCTTACAAAGTAAAAGGACATCTGGTCACACAAGCAATATGTTACGCCCTCCTACAAGTGAAATATAAGAAATTTTTTTCCCAGTACGTTAGCTTATCATGCCCTGTATAGAAATTAGTAGAAATTCGTAAATATAAAAAATGACATCCTTCGTTGTACATTTCAAATTACTAAACCACTGCAGTTCCCGGCCAGCTTGTTTCTTCTATAAATTTTGAAGAGCATTCCTCTCTTTTCCAGATTGCATATCCCCACTCCAGTTTTCCTTCGCCCTGATGGATATCTTTTCTTTTACAAGCTTGTTCCCACTAGGGGTGTGCGTTTGATTGATTTGGACGGATTGGATGATAAATTTTTAAAATTGATTGGTTTTGGATTCTTAAAAATATTGAACCAAATCGATCAAATAAAATATAAAATCAAACAAATCAAATAATAATTTGGTTCGGTTATTTTGGTTTGGTTTTGAATAAACGAAGTTAGTACATTTAAAATTATTTGTATAATTTTTTTGTTGTATAATGACAATGATAAGCAATAACATAAATATCCTAAAAAATACAATTAACTACTTCATGCGCTAAAATAAATATTTAAAACTAATTTTTACTTACCTTAACGATATTTTGAACTTAGAAGTTGATGGAACCATATTACCATATTATGAGACTAAAATATTTTGAAAAATTGGATAATGGTCCTCCAAAAAATCACCTACCAAGTATTCAAAAAATAAGTGTATAATAGATAAGCCATTATACATAAATTAATATCTGCATTACATATAATTCTTTGGTTTATTTGATTCCATCAAAAATTTTATTTAACAAACCGATCAAAAAACCAAAAACCAAAGTTTTCAATAATTAAAACCAAAATCTAAATTACTAAGTTTAAAACTAAACCAAATTACTCAAAAAATTTGGTTCAATTTGATTTTTTAGTTTAAACCAAATAATGCACACCCCTAATTTTCGCTCTTCTTTTTTCTACTCAATTGCATGCTTTCTCCCAGTTCACGGACAGCTTCCGCTGCCTATTACTGATCATTCCATGGCCAATCAACATCGGGTCTATGTCGTTTACGTTCAAAAACAACGGTCAAAAAGTTTCACCTCTTCAAACACAGAAAAAGTTGGTACCAGTCTTTCTTGCCAAATGAAACCCTCTTCTCTGGCGAGACACGCTTGGTCTACGCTTATCGCCAAGTGATCACAGGATTTCCAGCGTGGCTTACCCAAGATGAGTTAAAGGCCGTGGAGTGGATGGAGGGGTTTCTCTTAGCTCGCCCAGATACCACTCTCCAACATCGTACAACATACATAATACGATCTTAATTCTGGAATTGGGCCGTTGGATCTGAGCCCTCGGATCGAATGTCTATTGAGCTGAGCTTGAGCCGTTAGATCTGTGGGTTCTTTCTCCACCTTTGGATCTGTGTTTCGACGGAGCCTTTTGTCCTTAAACTTACCTCCGTCTGATTTGTTAGTGGATTACAGGTGTTCTCCTCCTGTCGGCTTGATCTGTCTTTTTGCAGGTGATCGTTGGATGACTCTGAGTGGAATCCAAATGGTGCTGATCGAGCGGTTGATGATCGGATCGAGAGGGGTTTAGCCGGAGAAATCTAATTCACTTTACCTTTTTTCGTTTCGGTCAGTCGATCCTCGAGAGGAAATAGGGCTGGGATCGTCGGGCGAGGTTTCTCTGGGGCGAGGTTTCCGAAGGAAACCTAGAAGAAGATACACAGGAGGAAGAGAGGAAGAAGGAGACTGAAGAGATAATTTTCTTTCTGTAAATTGTTCATTTTCTTTTGGTTGTCTGTCTTCCTCTATTTATACCCTTCTCTCCTCTTAATCATTATCTAACGATTTATTAGAGTTTGTTCGCTTTGGTAATTACATTGGAGGTTACTACTTGCTTGTTCTTTGTGTTTTCTTACTTCCTTGAGTCTTGGGTAATTACTTCTGTTATTATTAACTGTCAGGCTTCTTTGTTTTCTTGATGTATCGTTCTGGATTTACTTTTGACATTGAAGGAATTGGATTCATAACATTACAACATACACCCCCGAATTCCTCGGGCTCAATAGGGCGCAAGGCTCGTGGTATGAGTCCGTGTATGGCCAAGGTCAAATTATTGCTGTCATTGATACCGGGGTGAAGCCAACCCACCCTTCCTTTGGTGGTCATGCCATGCCGCCACCTCCGACAAAATGGAATGGCAATTGCTACTGGGGTCCATCAATCTGTAACAACAAACTCATAGGCGCACAAGGATTAAGGCATGGCTCAGACGCACCACTTGATACTAATGGTCATGGTACCCACTATGCAAGTATTGCATCCGGCAACTTTGTTGATGATGCCAATGTACTTGGCGCTCGTATATGTCAGCCTATATGGGAATTCCCATCTTTATCATCACAATGGTACAACAATTTCAATATTATCCACTAAAATGTCTTCAGACCGTCAAGATCATTGTTTCCATTTTTATGTACAAATAGGACTGATAAACCGAGAGTAAAGCTGTCAGTTATAAATAGGACTAATACACATGAGAATAATAATTTGAACTGTATAATTCTTTATTACAAAGCATTCCTGGTTCATAAACACAAACCTGAAACAACAAAACCTTCTGCGATAGCCTTTAAAATTCTGTAGCAAAGATCATTGCAATAAAGAAAACTCAGAAACCTTGTTCAATGCAGATGGAGCAGCATAATTCAGCAAAAGCAACAGGAAAATCAAGGAGGATGGAGAAGCTGTTGCAATTAAGAAAACAAAAAAAAAAAGAAACGAGCAACTTCAATTTTTCAGAAGAAATAACATCTAACAAAACAAAAAAGAAGCGTGATTTTCAACAAAGTGGGAAAGGGAATCATGTATTGCGTGTCAAGTCACACAGAATGATCTTAAACGCAATAAGAAACAGCACCATATGCTGACAACCTTTCCAATAGCTACATAATGTTGATATCAAGTTAGAGCATTAGCTTATTCCAACAAAAATGTCAACAAACAAAGAACTTGCTAGACAATATTTTACTGTAACAGTTAGCCAAAAGAAAAAAAAATTCTATTTATTGATAACCATATTTCTTGAATTCATATTTTCTATATTATCAACATAATTATTGCCATAAATTTGAAGTGGTGTAAAAATTAATTAAAGTTATTAGACTAATGACTTATGTATCAAACCTAATTTCATAATAAATGAAGCCAAAATTTATCAAAATATTTAAAAAAATTTGAGAATCTGATTGCTCTGATCTTTTCAAAAGAAATGCAACTTAGAAACTCTCTATAAGAAAACTTCTTTCTAGTATTATCACTATGGTTTTTATAAATATTCTTAAAATTAATCAAAATTTGATATTATATAGAAGAATAATGTAAGATTTTTTATTCTAGTGCTCCAAATTTATAAAAATTGACTTTTCATAACCTTATTCAGATTTCTTCTTCATTTGCGTGCAAAAGAAGTTGGAGTATTTTTGAGTAAATTCATATTAAAAAAGAAATCATTTGAAGTATTAAAAAATAAATGATCTAGTGTTTATGTAGTATGACCTTAATTTGAAGAGTAGGTATACTCATTTATGAAAATTTTCGTATCTTAACATGATATTATTTTTTTCTTACAATAATAAGTTATAATCTAAAAAATATATTCATTTATAAGTTATACCTTAAAAAATAAGTTATACCACATTGGACTACATAAGCATTGAGATAGAAGAATTTTGAATAGTTTAGAGAATGAGATTTATAAAGAGGATGTTATTTCCATTTTGAAGAATCAAACATAGCATGCAATATGTAGTAAGTGCCTAACTATATTTGTACTTATTACTTATTTCATATTTGATGCTTATTTTAAGCTTTTGGAGAGATAAATTTTTATATAAAATTCATAAGCTAATGGAATATTATGTATGTTGAATTATAAATATCTTAATTTATGAAAAGTTTTAGTTGTATTAAATGATGTCCACTATAGTTTACAATATATTTGTGTAGTTAGATGTAAATTATTATTTTACAACTTAATTTTTTGTGTATTTTTTAGTAAATTCTAAATTTATCTTATTTTAATTATTTTTTATAAAATTAATTTCTTAAATAAAGGGAATAGAATATTTAAAAAAATCATCGTGACTAACAAAAAAATGTTAGTAATTAAAATCATTAATTTTAAATTTATGAAAGATATTTTTTCACATAATTTATCTTTCAAAATATATTTCTCTTAAAATACACATATTGTAACATTATCATATATGTTCAATTATATTTAAAAAGTTTTAATATTCATTATATCATTTAATTTAATCCTCAGTTCAACCTTTCAAACTTAAGCCTCTTCTCTTTTTTTCAATAAGGATTGGTCCTTTTTCAAAATCTTGATGGCACGAGTGATAGTAATTGTCATCATGGTAAAAGTGGAAGGTGGAGACAGGTCTAAAGGCCATACACAATCTTCTTCTTTGTCATGCTAAAAATTGATAATATGGATCTACAGTAAGGCTTATCTACATCAAATACCATTTGCAAAAATAATTACAAATTATTTTGTATACAAATTAAAAGAAATAAAAGAATTAAGAATAATAATTAAGGATGTGCATTCAGTTTCTTTGGATGGATTGATCGACATATTCATTAAAATGAAATGTAGAAAATTGAACCAAACTAAGTTTCTCTATAAGCAAACCAAAATATATAATTTATTTGGTTTAGTTTTGTTTAACCGAATTTTGATGATAAAAAAATTTGATTTTGATAATGTAAAGATAATTAAAATTAAATTATGACATGAAAAGAAAAATAAATAAATTAAATAATTATATTAACCCAAAATTTTTACCAAAAATCGAATCGAAAATTGCAATCTAAATAACCCATATTTCGAAGCAAATATATATATATATATATATATATATATATATATATATATATATATATATATGAAACTACGTTTTAATAAACCGAACCAATTCAATAAAATATACTTTGTTCAATTTAAATTTTTATTTAAGTCAATTATGCACACCTCTAATAAAAATCATATGAAAAATTAAATATATTAGCATCTACACAAAATTTATAAAAATGTTCATGAATAAGCTAACCACATTAAACTTATAAACTTCTATAAAATTTCTAAACAAGTATATCAATTATTTCTCTAAGATAACTATCATATGTATTAAAATTATATTCCTCACATTCATCATCTTTTAACTCTTGACTAATATAATCAATCTTTTCATAATCACTCGCATTATCACAAAAGCTATCCATCCTTCTATTGTTAAAAACTAATTATATTAATTCTTACATCTTTTCTTCTTGATAGGCAACTTTTATTGCAAATTTAACAATATTTTGTTTCTTGTCTTAGTATTAATAACTATTAACCATTTTATTTTATCTCTTGTTCTTCCAAGATATTTGGTGTAACCCAAAATATTCCACATGCATGGCTTGCAATACTACATGTGGAATTGATTCACACATCAATATCACTACAATATTTTTCAACCAAAGAACTCTAAAATAATTTAAATATATTATATTTCTTTTACATTACATAGTGTATTTATTTTTCAGACAATCAAGCTGTACCTAAATTAAATGTGTGAAATGCTGGTTAATAAGACTGCATAAGAAGGACCAAAAATATAGTACGAATTTAAAAGAAAAAGAATTATTTGTATAATTGTATTACAAAAGAATCCAATTTCTCAATTGCAATTTGACCCTCCTCCGGAGAAGGCATGGCAACGAAGGCAAACCCTCCACTCTTCGCAAACAAAAAATTATTATGCAGAGATCATCTTACTTCGCATAGCTACAATAATTGCGCTAACTACCACATCATGCACGTGGTTGAACAGGCCAAATGGATTCTGGAGATCAGGGATCGAATAGTCCTACGGTAAATTCGCTACGTAGGGTTTTCTCCGATTAGCGTCCTCGTCTCGGTTATTTCCCCAGATTCCTTTGTTTCCTTCACTTCAAGTGCACCAGAAGCAAGACCAGGGAGAGGTGCGGCAGAGATTTTAAAAGAGATGGTGCGGACCAGAAAGGGAGTGCCGAATTTTACGGAGGCGAGGAGAACTTTGGTGCAGGGAATCCACGATGAGAGGTATCTCGGCGTCGGCGAAGGCATCGCCATGTTGATAAGTTAGGTCTTCGGCCGCGGGCACCGGCTGCATTCTTCAGAAGAGGGCGGGTGAATTCAGATGTTTGAAGTAACGATATTGCCATTCGTGATTTTGGATTAGTTCACGTCATGGTAGCCGTTTAGTCGTCCGATTGCTCACCTGCAAGGGTAAAAATGCCATATATGTAGTGTATGTAATGACAGTGTAGGATGAATTAATGACTAGGGAAATAGAAAATTTTACTAATTCCATTGATGTTAAGAACGATGCATTGATACGCCGTGTATTCGACGAAATTCCAGGCAGGTCAATCACAATTTTCAGTTTGAAATACTCGAATTTTGGCGTTACAAATTCTCAAATTTTATTTTGAGATTAATTAAATTTAATTTTAGGGTCTAGGGACATTTATATGGAGCTAAAATTTTAAATTAGGCCTAATTATAATCTTAATTAGCAAATTAGTCACGGAAAAAAAAAATAAAATAGGCTCAGTCGTCCGTTGAACGGGCGACTGGCGCCAACGTGGTATCCACATCAGCGCAACGGACGACTAACTCATCCTTAATTCAGACGAAAATCGGCCTCTTGATTTAGATCCACTTTTTGCTTGGCTCTGCTACTCACGAAAATTTCTTCCAGACGGTTGCACCTCCCTAGCCTTGCCGAGGAGGAGGTCGTCGCCGGCCAAGAGGGCGCCGCCACCACCGGAGATCGCACATTTTGTAGTTTGTTTGTTAGTTTAAGTATTTTTTATCCTAAATGCTAAATTTGTGGTAGATCTCATTATGTATGGCTTTATGTTGTATGATTTGCTTATTTAGTTGTATTGTTAGACTATATTAAGTTATAATATATTCGCTTGAGTAGATTTGTGTATTTTGTGAATGCATATGAATTTAGGGTTTATATTAGTATTTTTTTATTATTATTTAGAGGTTATATATGATTTTATTTTGTATGATGTGCTTATGTAATTGTATTGTTAGGCTAGATTAAGTTATAATATTTTTGTTTAATTAGATTTGTGTATTTTGTGAATGCATATATCTTTGCTTATTATTTTGAATGTTGTGACAGAGAAATTGTCATAGCTATTAAGTCGCATGATGTTATTAATAGCTATTGTTTGTCGTGAAAGATTTTTTTGGAACTGAAATAACCTTTTGCGACTGACAAGTTGTCATTTTGCAACAGTTTTAATGAGTCACAACATGTCAAGGTTGTTACTGTATAGATGTTATACCATCATCCATGAATCAACCTTTAATGAGTTATTATGAGATCTTTAAGCTTAAGATGTGTGCGTGTATTTTTTATTTTGTATTTGAATTCGATCAGTATTTTGGTTGTAATCAATAGTAACTTCCTAGTGACAAAAAAAGTATGCATAACTTACTTCGAAATAGTGCATTAATATACTTTGATTATGTGTTATTATATTATGTAAGGCTAGATTGAGTTATAATACATTGGAATTAATTAGATTTGTTTATATGATTCGCTTATTCAGATGTTATAATTAGGTTATGAGGTTTAGTTGTGAAAAAATAGTGATATGAGGTTTGCAAATTAAATTTGTTGAGTTTGCAAAATAATTTTGTGAATGCATATGATTTTGGTTTATGTTAGGATTTTTATTATTATTTTGAGGTTATAATTACTCTTATTGTATATGTAAGTTTAGTTGTGAAGAGATATTGATATGGGGTTTGCAAAATAAAATTTTTGAGTTCGCAGAATAATTCCAAGTGAAATGTGAAAGTGTACTATATCCTAAATTGAATTTTTTCTTTGACTAGGTGAGATAAAGGATTCTTGGTGTTTAGAGTTATTATTAGTTAAAAATAAGTTCAGATACTGTCTGCATAATTCTATATTATGGCGACGAACTCAATGTAAGTGACGATTTCATTCCGACTTATATTGGTGGGAAACATCGTCCAATCCAGATCCCACGACAGATTAACTTGATGGAGTTACAAAAGTGAATTATGAGGTCATTGAAGTTAGATCAAGCAAAGTCCTGTGTTAATCTTATAGGCCATTTTCCTACTAGTGCTGGATTTATCGCTACTCATATTAATGCTGATGAAATCTGTGAATCTGTAATCAACGTAGCATGCGTGCATCTATTGTAATTTATGTTGAAGTTGAGGAATTGCGGTGCGAGGAAAGAGAGATTGATACTATTGAGGAGTATTAGAGAGCTTCAATCTTAGTACATCACAGACTTCTCAACTAACTGCTCAAGTGGAAGCATACAGGTCTGTACCAACAGAAGCTACTTATTTTGTTAGGATAAGTTCTAATTTTATGGGTGACCCTGAAAGTGATCACATAAATTCACTATCTTCAGAAGAAGATGGGTATGAAACTATGCTTCGCAACAAGTAGCGATGATGAGGCGAGAATGGTAGTGATGCAGAGCAGCCTTCTTTAAGGATCATAAATCCATCTTTCAGGGTTAGAGAGCTTATCAGGGACTACTCAGCTAGAACAAGCCAAGTTGAGGAGCACTTATTATCTAATAATGAGTACATGCGTAGTGCTTAAATAGCCAGAGAATGGGATGAAGAGCTTACATTTGATGGGCCATCAGATGAGTCAACTTTTGAATAAGAAAATTGCATTCCAGATGAACTACTAGAAGGTATGTGCTTTCATGATAAGAAGCAGCTGCAATTTGCTATTCAAGGTTGGTCTATCATAAATAATATTGATTATGTGATATATGCTTCAAATAAAGTAAAGTTTACCGTATTGTGCAACCAACATGCGAACCAAGCTACACCTTACATGTGGTGCTTACATGCAAGTTCAAATAATAGATTAGGAGGTGCATAGAGAATTGGCGGTGGCTCATCTCATACATGTAGTCATTAAGTCAATGTATGACGCAGTGATGTACAACATAGTGTATCAGTTATTTCATTCAACATGCAATTAGGCAACTAAATTTAAAGCCCAGAGAGATTATAGGCCATATTGAGTCTAAATTTGACATAAGAGTGTCCTATATGAAAGTCTGAGATGTGCGACATAAGACAATGAAGGTAATTTTTGGCAGTTGGGAGGAATCTTATTGATCGTTGGAGAGATTCATGTGTGTTGTATGCTCATATGCGGGATCGATATCGAGTGCAATCGATAGAGTTAAACATATTCCAACGATTGTTCTGGTCATTCGAGCTTTCAATTACTAGTTGGCAATACTGTCGCCCAGTTTTATGTGTTGATGGGATTTTCCTCCTAGCCAAGTATAGGGGGACTCTACTTAGTGTAGTTTGAATTGATGCCAACAACAATTTATTTCTACTGGCCTTTGCAGTAGTGGAATCAAAGAGTATTGAGTCATGGTGTTGGTTTCTACGGACACTCCAAGACTTAATTCCATTGATCTGTACTATAGGTGATTTGAGCATCATTTCTGACAAGCACGTGGGTCTGGTTTGAGGTTATAGGGAAATATTATGGGGCATCGCTTTTGCCTCAGGCATTTGAGGGAGAATTTTAAAAAAAAGGTTAGACAATTTGGAGTAGGAGATGTTGATTTCATATGCCAGAAAATGTATGTCGCATGTAACACTGATGATATCCGTATTTTTAAAAGGAATATGACTAATATCAAGAACATCAAACAAGAGGCCTATGATTGACTTGTATCAAGAGATGTACATAGTGGTCTCCCATGATGATGGCTATAGATATGACATGATAACCACAAATGCAAATGCTTCAACGACATACTTAAGCGGACGCGTGGCTTTGCAAATTCAAACGCAGTCAGCAGTATACTATAACATAGTCACTATGTTCATGAAATGCCTTGACTCAATAACATCACTAGCCAACCAGCACGACTCCATATTTTCTCCACGTGCTAAGGAAACTCTGTAAAGTAATGAACGTGAGGCAAGGAGATTTCCTGAGCTAGTATGAATAAACAGTAATGAGTACCAAGTGTTTGATGGCACGAGAAGAACCTACAAAGTTGAGTGTTATCAAAACCATATTTGTAAGTGTACATGCAGACAGCCACTAGCTTATCACATACGCTATCCTCACGTTATTTTTGTGTTAGGACAATGACATCTAAGCCACGTCCATTATGTCTCAGCCTACTACACTTTGGAATATTATTGCAAAACCTGCCACGGAGAATTCCATGTCATCCTTGATCATGATGAGTGGCCAGAACACATCATTGCTAGCAATTACCTAGATTTGGAAATATTATGGACAAGAATACTACAAGAAGTAATAGAATTTGTAGTGTATACAAAAATGTTAGGCATAATAGAACAATGTGTTCGCAAGCTCGATATCGTGGGATATAATCTTCTTCACAAATTTCTAAATTATTGTGATGGTCATATTTTTTTTAAAAGTTATTTGTGGTTTCTGTAAACTGGCTATTGTTAGTTTGTAGTAAGTCATGTTTGTTAGTATGTTAATTTGTGCTTCCCTTAAACTAGCTTTTGTTGGGTTGTAGCAAGTCATGTTTATTTTTTTTATGTTACTTGTGCTTCCTATAAACATTTGTTAGTTTGTAGTGAGTCATGTTTGTTAGTATATTAATTTACGCTTCCCTAAACTAGCTTTTGTTGGGTTGTAGCAAGTCATGTTTGTTTTTTTATGTTATTTGTGCTTCTTGTAAACTGCATATTGTTAGTTTGTAGCAAGTCATGTTTATTAGTATATTAATTTCTGCTTCCTATAAACTGGCTTTTGTTGGGTTGTAGAAAATCATGTTTGCTTTGTATATTTATCTGCGCTTCATGTCAACAATTGTTAAGTTGTAATAAATATAAGTTTGTTTTTCATATTTACTTATGCTATCCCTAATATGGATGTTGTTAGCTCCAAGTAAAACATGTTTGTTTGTCATAGTTAAATGCAAAGATATCTGTAGCAATTAATCTTATTCTTGTCATAAAATTCATGTTATCATCTTGGACCTCCCTTTATAGGTTTGTTATTTCCATACTATAACTGTATTATTATTTCTGTTTTGACAAAATTATTGTAGGAAGGATGTTTGCTGAAGAAGGTGCTCGCCCCACATGCAAGAGGTGAAGATGAGCAGAGGAGAATGTAGTGGACTACCCTCCACCCGGTTGAAGTTCACCCAGTATAGAGGTGCTTCGTGGAAATGAGCGGCATCTTGATTTGGTAATATTTTTTATTCAAGCTGTGTATATGGATTATACTTACAGTATTGAGTACTGAACTATAATTTCCTACTGTGTAGGTTTCAATTCTGGATGCTACATCTCATTTACTTATGTTTAGAGAATAACCAGTAAACTATCCTAGATTTATGACCGCTTTATGAGCAGTTGGATTGGATTGTGTTTCTCAGATGCAGTACATTCGCTTAGATCACCACTTGCTCATAGCCTTCATAGAACGTTGGTCTTCGCAGACAAATTCGTTCCACTTGCCCATTGGAGAGATGACGATTACCTTGCAGGATATTACTATGATCTTGGGTGTTCATATAGATGGCCCACCTATTGTTGGGAGGACTGCTGTTGGTGGGGGCAAGCAGTGGATATCTTGGCTAGATTGCTATGATGAGTTGATAAGAGCACATCCAGAGCCGCATACTATCTACCACGATCCGATCGACCTCCGATCATGAGTTGAGGGGACAAGCGCATGCACAGACTTGTTTTCCCCTACGATGGCTACGTTGGACATATTACAGGAATTCCTACTTAGATCTTCCCGAGCTTTAATTTACTATGCATGTCAGAGCATACATACTCTTTGCTATAGTTATTTCCTTATGCCGCTCTCGGAGGTTCACACTGCATTCCTCTTGGAGGATGTTGACATATTTAGGGAGTTCTCATTAGGATCATATGAGAAAGCTAGAGGATGTTGACACATTTAGGTAGTTCTCATTAGGATTATCTATGCTTGCTCATTTGTATAGGGAGCTTCATGAGGCAACAAAGCCAAAGCGGCTGGTTGCCTACATTTACTGCAGGTATGGGCATGGGAGCACATTCATGTAGGCAGACCAATATTGCATATTCCATATCCTATAGACATAGATGGGCTAAGTGTGGGATATCATTGGAATGAAGGGTATGTCTGAGAGATGATTCAGCCCACGTTGAGTCAATAGAGATGAACTAGATGGCCTGCTGCAGAGTCAGGTGCATTGCTTTAAGTTTATTTTTTGGGTCTATTATTGCATGTAGATAGCAGAGCTAATATTCCTTTCAAACAACATAGGTGATTTGGGAGCCATACGGAGTTCAGATCCGTGCACGTGTCATAGATGTATGCTTACGTGGGGACGAGATATGGCTGGCTAGAGTACCATTGATTAGCTGGAAATGAGTTGAGTGGCACGCCGTCATAGCTTCGAGCGGTTTGGACCTCCACCTATGATTGAGGTAGCATCGATAGATTATGCTTTTCGCAGTGGATGGTCAAGAAAGGCGATGTGGATTGGTCGATTACCACCGCATTACATTGCAGTGGGGAGAGGCGTGATTCAGTTGTGGTGGTAGGCTCTTCCTAGCAGAGGAGGAGGTAGGAGAGTCAGCCATTAACCGATACATGAGATGGTATTGATCTTGGGCTTCACTTTACATGCTGAAGGCACCTACAATTCACCCTCGAGCACCTGTAGACCAACTTATGGTAAGCCCTCATTTGATCACTACAAATATAATTTTCTTTACTGATTTCATCATAATTAAATTTCTTTCAACTTAGTGTGCACATCCTGAATATCAAGGACATATTCCAACAATATTTTGGGAGGGATGAAAATATAGATTTTCAGCAATCAGTCAACTAATATGAGGGGTTGTGTAAGGAGCTGTGGCGTAACATGCATATTTTCAATAGTTAGTATAGGGACATTGATATTCCAGGTACTTCATCGTCAGTGTAGCCAGATGGGCCGGCGATGGATGTTGGTCCACTATCTCTACCAGTGGTCGGACCATCTGCATATACATTCACACAACCGCCACAATATTCATACCAGGAAGCTATGTGGACACAGATGCACCCGTGGTAGCCACCAGTCCCTCCTACATATGGGCCTCGTCATTCCATATGACACCCCCTGTTAACCTCCATATATGTGTCATAAGTCGAGTCAAGCCCACAAAGTCAAATTTGACAAACTTCGAAAGTGATAGTGCGTAAATCGGGGATCAAAATGCACTGGACGTCACCAAAAATGGTCAAAATGACCTCTGATCGATGAATAAACTTTCCATCACATTTAGTATGTCAAAATTGGTCAAAATATAAATATTGCATAATTTAAAGATCAACCGATCAAGAGATCGAGTTATCAATGTGCCGACGCACATATCGGAGAAATAAAGCTATGACGATAATGTCTGAATGACCTCCGTTCATGAAATTGATTATTTTGTTAGCTTTGAAATGTCAAAAACTATCAAATGAGACTGTCCACACTCAATTCAGATGAGTATGTGCAAATGTCGAAGGATCGAAAGTGACAACATGTAAATCGAGGTTAAAATGCACTAAGCGTCACCAAAATCAACCCAAATGACCTCTGATTGACGAATAGACTTCAACATCACATTCAGAATGACAAAACTGGCTAGAATATAAATATTGCATAACTTAATGATCAACTGATCAAGCAATCGGGTCATCAACGCACCTACACGCATATCAAGATTAGGAGAAACCAAAGCGACATCCATTCATAAAATTGATTGCGTCATTAGTTTTGAAACATCAAAAATCTATCAAGTAAGATTATTTGCACTCAATTCAACCAAGTCTACATAAAAATCGAGCGGTCAGAAATGATAACATGCATTTTGAGCTAAAATTGACCCAATTTGATGCCGACTTGAACCAAACAACCTCGATTAAAGCATGTGTTGTGTTTAACATTAGAATAATCTTGAACTAACATATATATTAACCCTATATTAATGTCAACATAAAATTCATATTAAGCTTAATTAAACATTTAAGAAATTAATTTAAAATTTTTATTTAATCTTAATAACCCAAATTAAGCACTAAAAGGCCCGTGAACCACTTGTTCGGACTCATTCTCTCACTCGGATGACTGAGCTCTTCCTCCTTCACATGCAGACGACCCAACCCTAGCCTTCCCTCTTCATGCACGGGATCACACGAGCTTTCCTCCCCCTTCATGCGCACGAGCTCTCCTCCCCCTTCACATACAAACGACAATCGTTCCCCCTCCTTCAGCCATTCCCTTCTTCCTCTTCTTCAAGCAAATGGCCAAACCGAAAAGGCAAGAAGTCTCTCCCATTTCTCCCTCATCCAACCCAAAAAGTCAAGAGCCCTTCTTCATTTTTCCCTCATCTCCAACCACAAGCAATGTAGGTCTTCTTCCTTCTCCTTCTTCTTTCCCCTTCTTCTTTCTCGTTATTCTTCTCACAAAACTAAACCAAAATTTCTCTCATTTTCCCTCAAAACCAAAAATCATTCTCCCCTTCCCTCAATTTCAATTAGCTGAAATTCCTCTTCTTCTTCTCTTCTTCCTCTTCTTCCACCAAAACTTCCCAAAACTGAAATTCCCTTTCTTTTTGTCGCAACCAGAGAGAAACACCATCATTAGGTGGGTTCTTCTTCAGTTTCTGACATCTCTCCTTCTATTTTCCCTCATTTTCTCTCAATCCAAAATTTCCAATTCCTTTTTTGCCATAGCTGGAGAGGAACACCATCATAAGCGGGTTCTTCTCTTGGTTTCTGGCATCTCCCTTTTCGACCATCCCCTTTGCCACAACTGGAGAGGAACATCATCATTAGGCGGGTTCTTCTCTCAGTTTCCTGCATCTCCCTCTCCGTCCCCTTGCCGATCATTGCAACGTGCAGAAAAATAGGTCTGAACATGTGTGATGTGATTGTGTATATGCATATGCTTATCTCTTTTCAGATTTGAAGGCCTTCTTGCTCATCAGGCACGAGATGAAAATTGGTTGTGGTGTCATTAAGACACTACTCGCTACACTCATTAGGGCATACCAAGTAAGCCAATATATATTAGATGTCACTCCCACTAGCCGAAATGCTACCAAAATTTTGTCAAATTTCTAGACATAGAAAACAAATAGCTTAAGAGCATTAAACAAAGAAACCTAAAGCTAAATTTAAATTAAAAGAATTAAACAAGAGAAAAAAGGGGAAGAAGCTTATAAAAGAAATTGAGCAAATAGGAAACTTACCCAAATTTTGAGCCCTCCTCCTCTTTAAAGTACTTCAAAATCAAGCATATGAAAGGAAATCCATAAGCACTTCAATAAGCATCATGTGATGACCTACTCATGAAATATAAGAATGATTCTAATTAAATAATTAAATCTTATTACAACTTGCATTGGGGATTGAGTTAAGTAATTGATCATTTATTAGGCGAAAATTCACTCTTAAGCAAGTGGAATATAAATAGGATATTGTAAACTTTCAAAGTCTTATAATTATAATGAGAGGGTCAAAATGGTTTGGATAGAATTTACAATGGGATTAGATGTCTTCCAAAACACATAAATAGTTATGCGGCATATTGAATGGATAAAAAAATAATATGAAGAAAGCTTCAAAATAAAATCTATATCACATTTGAAGATTCTTAAGGTAGCACAAGTTCAATTAGGAAACTCATGAGCAACCATGAATGTAGCCTTTAAAAGAGCATTTGGAGCGTGCATTTAAAGTTGAATTTGAAGCGCTTGTGATATATCTACTGCTTGTCTTCAAAATTAACGAAGTCCAAATAAAATCCACAAAATGACTTATAAAATTAAACTTTCCAATTAACAAGTGAATTATGTTCTAATTCAAATTTTTGAAATCAATTTGGAGAAATATAAATAAGACTCACAACAAATTAGGAAGCTCGCCAATAAGCTATCTTATTGAATACATATATTGTAGTATCTCGATTCAAATGAATTGAAGAAGGCTTCAATTTAATTTAAGGTTGTAGCATATGGGATCTACAATATATCTGAATGTCTACTTTTGAGTGAGAGTAAAACCCAAATGCAACCTTTGCAACACTTACTTACAAAATTAGGATGTGAATATAGTGGTGGATTGAGCCGCTCACACCTCACTTCATCCTTAACTTTTGACTTCTCTTCTGCTTCTACCTTCAACGCCACCGGATTCACAACACCTCGTACAAGAGAATAGAAGGCGTTAATTAAGGCATTCTTAAATACGCCCACATGGGCCCCAACACCACGCCAAATATTTAAATTCAAGTGTTTAAGGTTGCTGTGCGGGTTCCTTCCCGGATTAGTATTAGGACTAGGTCTGGGTTAACATAACCTAAAATCCTATTATTAGAATTTCAACTTATTGAAATATGAAAGCTGTCATGTGTTAGTAGATCTAGTCCTCATTATGAGCTAACAGTTGGACAGATCTAAAGTTCTCAAATATATTCAAATTAATCAATTAACATCATTGATGGCTATGTTGAATGGTGATTTCGGAGGATACTTTCAGCAAAACATGATTCTATTTTCAAATCAAATTAACTCAAATTAAATATCAATCTAAGAATGATCAAATGAAATTCTATCATTAAAAGCTTAAAGCAAAACTCAATCTATCCACTTTCCATAATAGTTTGTCTGATGTGATAAATTAAGAAAACTCTAGCTCACAAAGGAGTCAGTGTCAAATCAAGTGTTCTACTATGTTCACTCAATCAATCTCTCTTGCTGTAAGGACATGACCCGTGTCCTCGACTGTGGCTTGGCTTTGGTAGGCTCCCAGATGATGTAGTTATGACGAGTGGTTTAGGAATAGGCTCCATTATATTATGATCATCGTAGCTCATATGCTCTCCAATGGCTCTACCCTTTGAGTTATGAATCATAGGGTATACTTGATATGACAAATAGTCCTTTATCAGCTAATGTAGACTTAAATCTATCTCCTTAGACAAACACCACCCAGGTCAACAAGGATTTTTTGGATGATGTAACTTATGTGTTATTGATAAGAATCATTGGTCGGGTTGGGTCACTACCTCCTCGATTAACTAGACTAGGACCACACGAGAGATGGAGAACCATAGGATCTAGATCCGACACCTCATTATTTCCCCAACCATCCAGTTTAAGCTAAAATGATGAATTTCATAATCTAAATTTTAAAACTCCATGTTATTCTTACTTATATGCATTAAGTGATCTAATGACTAGCCTTAATCGAAAGTTCTCTCACTCATTGAGAGGGGTAATTAACTATAGGGGCTTGTGCCTATAGGAAACCTAGAATCAGATCTAAAGTTCTCACAAAATGAGGACAAAATCTCTGGGTAGTATCTTATCTACTATCTCATTTGCCTTCCAAAAATTATACTGACACTCAAATCACACTCTCTTCAATCAATTTGTCGAGAGGTGGTGGAATTTTGAGCCCACACCCCATGGAGGGTGTACCATGGTTTCTCTCTCCCTCGTAGTCTTCAATCAATGTACCTAGTGCTACACACGGTTACAACAACCCTCAAGCATGTTGAAGAGGAGGAGCTCAGAACATCATCTGAGGCCACGACTACCAATTACGCCCAGTAGTGATGCCATTTTGCCACATAGGCATCATCGGAGATAGTCGTATGCACCATTATCTTTTGTCAATAGTGGATGGCATTTTGTTGTATTTGTACATCTTTTATTGTAGTCAAGCATTTTGATGAAGTATTTTTCTTATTTTGGTTACCTTATTTCAAAAATCAGCTTTAAATTCATATCTTTTTTATGCTATTTTTTTATACAGCTTTAAGTGTTTATAAGAAGTTGTACCTTGATGTATGTTTTTTAGTGATAATATTCCCTTTATTAATAAGATTAGAGAGGGAGTTTTTTGTGTTGTGTAGTTTGAGTTATTGGCTTACCATTATTTGAAAATGATTGCATTCATAATACTAGCTCATTGATTTCTCTTATGTGAATGTAATTAATATGAATTATTATCTCCAAATAATAAGAGTAATGGGATATCAACACCTGTTCATATGTCACGTCTTTTAAAAATTTGTTAATTGCACTTCATTAAGATTGTTTGTTTAGAGTGACTTATTTGTGCATTTTGTAGTTGTTCATTTTGCAAAAACTGCTGTATATTAAGCCACTTTCTTAATTTTTGATCAACATAAAATTTGTGGAGAATTTTGTTATGATTTCAACGATACCAAGCTTCATTTCTACACTAGATGAGTCAGATATGGGCAAAAAAGGGGCTGGTTCATTCTTTCAGCAATTTTGCACATTCTTAAAAAGCTATGTGTCAGACCACAATCGTAATTTTTGATCAACATAAAAGTTGTGGAGAATTTTAGTATAATTCTAATGATACCAAGCTAGCTAAATTCCGATAGCGGATGAGTCCGATACGGGACAAAAAAAGGGGGCTGGTTCATTATTTCAGGTTGGCACCGCAGTTTTTGCGCACATTCACAAAAAATGTTGCGTATTTGGCCACAATCGTAATTTTTAATCAACATGAAAGTTGTGTGGAATTTTATGACAATTCCAATAATACTAAGTTTGCTCAATTCCAACATTGGATGAGTTCGATATGGGCAAAATAAGGCGGTTGCTCCAAAATTTCAGCTCGGCGCCGCAGTTTTTGCGCGCATTCGCAAAAACTGCTGCATATCAAGTCACAATCGTAATTTTTTATCAACATAAAAATTTTGGAAAATTTTATTATGATTTCAATGATACCAAGCTCACTCAATTCTGACACCGAATGAGGCCGATAGGGCAATAAAAGGTTGGTTCAATATTTCGGGGTTGGCGTCGTTTTGCATATTAGTAAAAGCTGCATATACCAATTGTAATTTTTTATCAACATAAAAGTTGTGGAAAATTTTGGTATGATTCCAACGATACCAAGCTTGCTCGATTCTGACACCAAATGAGTTCGATACGGGCAAAATAAGAGGGCTGCTCCAAAATTTCAGGTTGGTGCAATTTTTTGTGCGCATTCACAAAAGCTCTTGCTTACATAATTGTAATTTATTATCAACATAAAAGTTGTGAGAAATTTTATTACAATTTCAACTATACCAAGTACACTTGATTCCGACACCAGATGAGGTTGATATGAGCAAAATACTGCAACTACCTCAATTTTTTTAAAAAAAAATTAAGGATGAGTCAGTCGTCCGTTGAACAGACGACTGGTGCTGACGTGGATGCCACGTTGGAACCAATCACCCGTTCAATGGAAGATTGAGCCTATTTTGTTAATTTTTTTTTTGCAGTGCCTACTTTTCTAATTAAGATTATAATTATGCCTAATTTAAAATTTTAGCTTTTATATGGATACCACAAAATTCTTATAAATTTATATATTTAATATCTAAATTTTAGCACTCATATGCATAACACTAAAATCTTTAATATTACATTAAAAAGATCACTTATTATATTTTTTAAAAAAGTGAATATGTTTGTTCATGCAAAAACAAAGTATTAGAAATGAAAATATTAAATTTTAGATATTAGATATATAAATAAATAAGAATTGTGTGATATATATGTAAATCTTTATAAATAAATTTATAATTTAAGGTTGTGCATAGCTTGACCTAGTGCATGCAATCATATGAATATCAAGAATGTTAGGATTGATACCTAAATGAGTTCATCAAACACTCGAAAAATTCCACGAAGCTATATGGGGGTTCAATTTTCTTTAAATTTGCATACTTATAATAAAAAATAGCATTATGATGAAAGTAATTTGATTTGCCAAAGATTGTTCAATTATGAGTTTATTAAAATATTGATATGCCTTAAAATCTAAAATGATTCAAAGAATTTTTTATTATTATTTAAAGGAGTTCTTGGATTTTTTTTTTAGGGAAAAGATTAGAATTTTCCCCTTCAAATTTTATATAGATTTCTTTTGGTGGAAAGAATTCTAAACTTATAAAATTTTAGAGCTCTAATCACCATTCAAAATCTAGTCAATTTATTAGTAGACTACTTTTAGAAAATTTCATTATTTGAATGGTTTATTCTTGTTGAAGCCCTTATCACTTGGCTCTCAAGATCATGTTTTTTTTTCTAATGCTTAAAAACTTTTGACCTTCTCATCTATCTATCCTAATATCGATTGTCAAGTCCATTTGTTAGTAGACCACTTATATTAAAAACTTAAAAAAAATCTTTGAGATTTTTTATGACCAGACTTACGAAACGTCTCTTCTTGACACTCAATCTTCTCTCTAATTAGGAAGCCAAAACAATGCCAAGCAAATTCAAACACTTGACTTATAATGTTAGCTTTCATTGTGATCATTTTGTGATTGGCATCGACATCTATTGTGATTAACAATTGACATTTGATATTGATTTCACTTATTATCATTGTCATGACTAACATCGACATCTATTACCATCATGAATTGACATCAACACACCACCCAACTTACATCGATGATTGTTGTCACCTCTCCATGAATAACTAAGACACCTCCCACAACCCATCTTTGGATGCTCTACTTCAATTGTTACAATCATCCATTGTACCCCAATGTTGACCTCCATATATGTGCCATAAGTCGAGTCAAGCCCACAAGTCGAATTTGACAGACTTCAAATGCAATAGTGTGTGATCGTTGCTCAAAATGCACTTGACACCACCAAAAATAGTCAAAATGACCTCTGATCAACGAATGGACTTCGCCATCACATTCAAAGTGTTAAAATTGGTTAGAATATAAATATTGAACAACCTGATGATCGATCAAGCGGCATTAACGCTCGCATGCATATCGAGGTTAGGAAGCTGCAATGCTGTCCAAACGACATCTGTTCATAAAATTGATTGTGTTGTTAGCTTCAAAATATCGAAACCAAATGAGATAGTCCACACTCAATTCAGATGAATCTTTATGAATGTCGAATGATTGGAAGTGACAACATGTAAATCGAGGCTGAAGTATACTGAATGTTGCTAAAACTAGTCCAAATGATCTCCGATCGACAAACGGACTTCCATTACATTTAGAATGCCAAAATTGATCTTAATATAAATATTGCAAAATATAATAATCAAGCGATCAAGCTGTCAACATGCCGACACATATATCGAGGTCAGAATGCACCAACTTAAATCAAACGACCTCCGTTCATAAAATTGATTACTTCGTTAGTTTCAAAATATCAAAATCTATTAAGTAAGACTGTTTGCACTCAATTCGGATAAGCTGCATGAAAATTGAGCAGTCGGAAGTGATACCACACATTTTGAGTTGAAATTGATCCAATTTGACGCCAATTTGAACCAAACAATCTCCGATCGCAAAATGGACCATGCCATTCCATTTGGAACATCAGAATAACCTTCAATTAACATATATATTAGTCATATAATGATTTCTGTAAAATCAATGTTCGATTAATTAAGAATTAAAAAAAATTATTTCATTTAGACCTAGCAGTTCTTAAGCAGCCTCTTCGTTCACTTCACTCGATCTCCCTCAAAACTGATGGATGGAACAAGTCGACTAGAAGGCTTCCGCTCCCACGTGATCTCACCGTTCGGTTCTCCCCACCGCACACACGCTCCACACACTCTCGGCTCCTACCGGTTCCCGCTTCTTCTTTTCTTCTTCTTCTCAACCACAAGCCATGAAAACAATCCCTTTCCATTTCCCATTTTCTTCCCAAACTGAAAATCCCTTTCTACTTCCCTCATTTCTTCCTATTTAAAATTTCCCCCTTTCCCTTATCCTCATTTAGCCGAAAACTCCCTTCCCCCGCTTGATCCATTTCCTAAAACAACAAGCATAGCCTTCTTCAAATTAAACATCTATCCACTAATTTTAATCCTTCCGACCTTTTCTTTTGTCACAGCCAAAGAAGAACACCATCATCAGGCAAGTTCTTCTTTTGGTTTCCGATATCTCTCTCCCTGTCTCCCTCAGCTTTGGTGAATGTGAAATAGATTTGAGTCTGAATGTGTAAAAAAAGAAATAGTATGTGTATGGATTGTATGCTATTTATCTCTTTGCGGTTTAAAAGCTTAGTCATGCTCATCAGTGTACTTCGTTCGGTTACGTATTGCTTATACGCATAGAATGTGCTCATACTTGACAGGGAGAGCCTCAAAATTATTAGATGTCTACCTTGTGCTGTGGAAATTTCATCAAATTTTGGACTTAGAAAAAAAAAGGATAATCAAAGAATTTAAATGGAATTAAATAAAGACCTAAATCAAAATTTTGATTATAATAGATGTGAGGTTATAAAGGCATAAAATAAATACAAGTGCACATGTTAAATTTGAAAGGAGGACATATAAGAATGGCGAATGAACATTTGAAATAATTTGGAGGCTCAATCTTCTTCATGGGAAATTAGAGTTTTGAAAGCTTTCGAAAGAATTCAAATAACAATAAGAGTCATTATAGCCTCTAATTTGTGGAAATGAAAAAAGGAATATGAAGTTTACATCCGGTACCCATAGTGATTTTAAAGTTCAATGATTTCATTGGCTATTCTATTTGTAAGAAAATTAATTCCTTGGGGTTTGTTAATCCTTTTTTGAGCGATCTTTTAAGTGAGCTCTTAATTTTTCTAAGTCGTGGTTTTAGTTCTAAGAGTTGCAAAGTATCATTTTTTAGAAGGCCTATTAAAACTTATATAAAGCTTTCACCTTTATGAACTAAACACTGGTAAAATCATACACTTGACATGATAAACAAGAACATCTATACTGAAGTTAAATATCTAATTCTCAAGCTTCAACAAAAGAGAACATCAAGCAACTAAAAGTGAATTTATTCATTTAGTGTACCACCAAATGAATGCTTGAGCCTATTGCTTTATATGATGGAATAAATGAAGATATTCAAATTAAATGCAAGTGAAACTTGAGGAGGCTAACAATAAAATCACAAGATTCTATTGAATATTCAAAGACTAATCAACTTGGGATAAAAGAAAGTAACTCAAATTACACCAAAAGATCTAATAAGATATTAGATCAATTTACAATGCCTTTTCGCCATCAGATCTGCAACTCTTCGTACAAGCAAAAAGAAGGCAATACTAAATCAAATTTTACAAAAAATATAGGGCTTAAATCAATCAAAGATTAATGAATTTCATTCTAATTATAGTTTTCAAAGTCAATGACTTCACTAATCAGATGAAATTACTTAAGCTATAAATTCGCGTGCTTTACATAGAGATTTAAAGTGCAAATATCAATATAAAAAAGGCGTGCAAGTCGGTAAATAAAATATAAAACTAATCTCATAATTTAAACATAAAATTATATGAATTATTAAAAAACACCCGCATGGTCCCCGACACTATGTTGAATGCTTAAATTTAGTGTCTGAGGATGCTGCATGGGTTGCTTCCCTATTTGGTCTTAAAACCGGGTCCGGGTTAACAAAACCTAAAAATCTAATTATTATAAGAATTTCAAGTCATTAAAATATGAGGAGCTAATTCTATCATGTGATATTAGATCTGATGCTCTGTTAGAAGGTAAACATAGTTGATAGGATCTAAAATTCTGAAATATATTCAATTCAATCAATTAACTAGTTGAGTGGTGATTTCAAGGATACTTCCATAATTTATTAAATTAACTCAAATTAAGTATCAATCTAAAACTATTTAAATAAAATTTAATCATTAAAGATTAAATAAATTGAATCTATCCACCTTCCACAATGCTTTTTGAGGTGACAAATTAAGAAAACTCCCATAAAAGTCAATGTCAAATCAGTGTTCTTATGTATGGGTCTCTAGTATGGACATGGCTTGTCTTGGTTGCGTGAGCACGATGTTGCGATATGACCCAGTCCTTTGATGGGGTGGCGGCCAATAAGGCTCCATTATATTACGATCATGACCATGCACGTATACTGGCCCTTTGAGTTGTGAATTATAGGAAAAACCAAGGAGCTCTTCCCAGATTTCTTGGATCAAACACTCTTTTATTTTGGTTGACATTTGTTCTCACTAAAGACTAGGGACCACATCAGGATGAAGAACCATGGGATCTAGATCGAACATCATTATTCCCCAACCATCCGATTTAAGTTAAAGCGGTGAATTTCATAATCTTAAATTTGAAACTCAACATGTTGCTACTATATCTTTCATAGCAAGTGATCTAATGACTAGCCTTTCAAGTTCTCTCACTTATTGGGAGGGGTAATTATAGGTGCTTGCTATAGGAAACTGGAACTAGATCTAAAGTCTTCATAATATGTGGGTGAAATCTTTGGGTAGTGTCTTATCTACTATTCCATCGCCTTGAAAGTTACACCGATACTTTTAAATCAATCACTCTCTTCATTTGTAGAGAGAGATCGGTGGCAAATTTTTGGAGCCCATTGATTTATGGCGACTCTGCTAAGGATAAGTTTCTCTTTTCATCTTTAGCTAATCGAATATAAGCAATAATAGCAGCAAAATATAATGAAATTAAAGTTTAAAGTTACTTGGAGAACTGTTACTTTAGTTCTCCAGAATAACACAACTCTTCTAATCGAACCTTTTGCACTAGGAAGGCATGATGTTGAAGCTTCCTCTTTTTAGGCGAGTAGAAGGCAAAGAAGGAGAAGAAATTCTAAACTACGAGCTCAACATGTATTGCCTGAATCACTAGCCATGTGACGGGCGGATACCGTGAGTGTTCCTACTCATAATAACTTTAAAAATCTCAAGTTGAAGAAAAGGAACAGCTCTACCGGTAATATCAAACAATCATCACGGGGCAACAACACCAAGATATAACCCCCAAAGGAGGTATGTTGAGACTCTTCTAAAGTGCAGTCTTTGGAAGTTATTAAGGAGAAGTGTATTATGAAGTTAAAGTATTGTCGACCTCATTTTTAGAATGAGTTCTCAACACCTCCATCTTAGATATATGACTTCTATTAGACTTTAAAGTTCCTTAGTCTTAAGACACATCTAGTGATTAGGTGGATACTCTCACCCAGCCCTAGAAGACTTAAAAGAGTTAGCCATAGGAATAGGTCATGCCTTAGGGGTGTCAGGAAAATTTCCTACCCTTTAGCTTAAACTTTTCCTCACTTTCCTTCTTTCAAGTCAAACTCCAAATTAATTCTATTTGATTTTCTCAAACTCAATTCACTTTCATGATTCAACTCCATGATTGAGATCCATGATTGAAACACATGACCAAAATCCATCAAAAATTCCTAAGTTCAAATTTCCTAAGTCCTTAACCATTTCTTAAGGACTTAGCCAAAATTATGAACAAAACCTATTCAAACCTTTGAGATTTCACATGACCAATTTATATTCTTATTTATATTCACATTTATAAATGAAATATAAATTCAAACCCATCAAATCAAATTCAAAATCAATCCATGAAAATTTTCTTAAGTCCCTTTAATTTTCCATTAAAGGACTTAGCCAAAATCAACTCCAAAAACTTGATCAAACCTATTCAAATCCATGGGATTTTCTCAAAACTTGTTTATATTCTCATTTATATTCTCATATATAAATGAAATATAAATATAAATCAATTAAATCAAGGCAAAAATTAAATTCTAAATTTAAAATGCTTGAAATTTCCTTAAATCCCTTAATTTCATTAATGGATTTAACCTAAACTTTGATCAAATCTATTCAAATTCATGGGATTTTCTCAAAATTATTTGTATTCTCATTTATATTTTCATACATAAATAAAATATAAATATAAATCAATCAAATCTAATTCAAAATTAAATTTTTAATTAAAAAAATTACTTTAAATCCTTTAAATTCCCTTTAATGGATTGAACCCAAATCATGATTAAACTCTTTAAAATTCTTGAAATTTCTGATCAATTTATATTCTCATTTATATTCACATATAAAATAAAATATAAATTCAAACAATCAAAACCAACTCCAAAACTCAAACTCAAATCTACAAAATCAAATCTAAGCCTTTCAAGCCAAAATCTTGAACTTAGGCAAACCACTTTCAAATCAAGCCAAATCCTTGATTTTCTCCCATGGTTCAATCAATCCTACAATCACGAGCTCATATATAAATCCAAACCTCAATCAAACAATCAAAACCCAAATCAAAAATCAAACCCAAGACCCCTTCATATTCTTCCTTTGAATATGAAACTTTCAAATGGATCAAAATCCATTTGACTTCAAACCACTTGTAAATGGATTTATATTTCAATCATAAGTCCAAATACAAGATCAATCAACTTCAAATCAAGCTTTGACCAAGCCATTTGACCCACTTAGGCTCACTTGACCCAAAGTGACCTAAAGTACCCTTATGAGCCAACTTTTGATCCAAATTGGATTGAACCAAAATCATATATCATGATCAACAATTATTATGGGATGATCAATCAAATTGGGTCAAACCTAACTCATCAAGTCAACACTTAACCTAAAATGAAACCTTACATAGCCAAATTCCACCATAGGCCAAATTAATTGAAACCATTGATCTAAGTTCACTCATGACCTATGTTTGAACTTGACCAAGCCAACATTTGAGCCTAACCTAGCCCAATTGGTACACTTGACCCAAGTTGACCCATGTTGACCTAAAGGGCCAAAATGTGTCAGAACTTGATCTAAGACAAATTGAACCAAACCAAAGGCACCAAAACATTTCAAATGGCCATATGAACTTGACCTAACCCTTGGTTTGACCCAATTTGACCTATTGGTCAACTTGACCCAAGTTGACCCATTTTGACCTAAATGGGTCAATAGGCCAAACCCATCAAATGGATTCCAAATCCAATGAAACTTGGGCAAACCTATTTTCTCAACATACCAAACATACCAAATTGAAAAAAAATACCAAATGGACTATTCTACCCCTAGGCCATAAAACAAATTTTGGCCTAGCCCATGGGTATTTTGGTCATACACTCATCACAATCACTTGAGATTTTTCTAAAAGCTCAAGGGGATTTGAAATGATGAGTGGTGCACCCAATGGGTTTGGGTCCATTTGACTCATGGACAAACCCAACCCTTAGCATTGAAATTCAATTTTCAAACTCCCCCCTAAAATTTGATGCACATGGGAGTTAGCATTCCACTCCTTTGGCCAAACTAACCATGTGCATTAATCTAATAACCTAAATATCCCACTCCATAGGGTCAATTGGATCAAAATGGCAAGCTCATTGCTGGCTATTCGATTTCCATAGGGGGAGATATACTCCCCCTAATTCACTGAAATCTTACTTCACTCTTGATTGATTAGAGCCTAAAAATCCTGAGCAACCACCTCAGAGCTTTCCCAAGGTCCCTAGAGAGGATTAGGATTCTTCATTCTTCGATTTTGCACAGTGCAAAATAGGGGAGTTCCATTGAAGAGCCAACTTCTTCTATACTTAATCTCATCCAAATTCCTCTTGCACACTTGATCTAAGGAACAAGTTGAGCCTGCCCAAGCATCCATTTGAGTTCCCACAGCAAGGAGAACCTCAATTGGATCAAAGCCTCAAGGAGCTTGAAGAGGAGCTGGTCCACCCATTGATCCACTCAACCTCAAGGTCTAGGAACTTCAACAGGGCTTCGTCTCCACTAGACGAAGCTACCTCATTGATCTCGAGCATCGGTGATCACCTCCAGCGAGGTAAGTGATTTTTTGACCACTTAAATTATGAGGTGTTGGTCCTTTGTGAAAGGAATTTTCATTGTATGTGAAATCCACCATTAGATTGGCCGCACTACTCCTCTAAATGTTGTGGGTTGAGTCTTGAATGAATCTATGCTAGATCGGGCTCGGATCTTTCCTTGGACCAATAGGACAGCCTCCATTCATCCTCAAGGAAGAACTTGGCCCATCTCAGCTGTCCATCCATGCATTTTAGATGGACGGCTGAGATTATTAGACACATTTTATAAACCCTTTTATCCAATTTAAACCACGGGATTATCCTCGACCATCGATCTTTGATCGATAAAAGGATATGTGCGTCCACTACCACTTAATGTGATGTTTTAGTGGGTGGCTCATGGTGCGACGTGTGTAAAGTGTGCTGACCTCTGCCACCACACGTTACGCCGTGAGCTGGTATTGGGCACGGATTAGTTAGGGATTTTAATTAATTCCTAATTAATTCAGAAATCTTCTAAAAATAATAACTCCTTGAAGAAAAATCAAAAAAATATAAGGAAAAATGCTATGGATAGATAGTTTCATTTAGAATATTTAAAAAATATTTTCAATGGATTTTGATTTCTTTTTTTCTCTGAATTTGGGTTTCTTTAGAAATTTTATTTAGCTAATTATTCTCTAATTAAGTCACCAATTGATCTCAAATTTCTAGGATTCATTTTAGGGGATGACCTCTACCTTCCTTAATTTTCTTGAGATTTATTAAGGCCTTAATTGAGAAAATTGCTAGCTAATTCCATAATTACCCCTTTCATATAATTAAGGGTAATTAAGGTATGATTAGTCGATTTACCCTATGATTAAGTTTGATTAAGGTCAGATCTAGTGAGTAGAGATTTTATGGAATAATTTTGGGGCATTTCCTCTAAGCTATTCCATAAACCCCTTTTTCTTTTCTTAATCCCCTCTTAATTAAGGGTTAATTCATTAATTATTCCTTTAAACAATTTTCAAAAATTCTAAAATTTTATAACTTAATTAATCTATCTTGGGATAGATGCTTGGTGTTTAATAGCCTAAGTCTAATTAAGAAATTAAAACCCTTTCATAAGTATGAAGGGTGTTTTAAAAGTACTTAAGCTAAACCCCTTAGCTTATTAACTTTTTTGTGAGCCAAATTGCATGCCTTTTCATTATTAGGTGCATTGCAAATTTAAATACCTTGTGGGTTTTATGTCATCTCATTGGCTCATAATTACTTAGTTTTTCTAAGGTGGTGTAGGTAAGGGTTAATTAAACTTTCATACCTAATCAATGTTTAAAATGGATTTAATTATCTAAAAATTAAACAAAAATACAAAAAAAAAATGTGGGAATGGGTTAGGAACAACAAACTCATCTCACTTTTTCAAAATTAAATCAAACTCAAACTAAACAAAAATCATTTTGAAATTCACTTTGATTTATTCTTATTCTTTAATAGAATGTCTTTAGGATTTAAAAGTGAGTTTGTTTACATGATTTCATTGCTTTATCTTTCCCAACATGTTAATTCCATGTGATTCATGCATTCATGTTTCAAATTCTAAAATGAAATTGTTTACTTTATGTCAAATGTGTATGTGTTGGCTAAAGTAAAATATGAGTGGATATTATCACTACTAAATTCAAAGTATTTTCAAAACCTATAAATAAAACATCAAATCTAAAAGTGTGTTATTCTTATACTTTAATTATAAGCTTGCATGTGATAGATTAGAAAGTAATCTTTAGTATAGCCATTCTTTTCTTTCTTATGTTAGCATAGTTTTGAATAGGAGTTGGTAAGATGTAGGGTTCATTTAAAAAGAACCCAACACCTACTTAATTCTATACCCTACTCATCCCTATGCCATCATCTAAGAAGGATTGCCTATGCTTACATGAATAAATTGCATAAACAAAAATGAAACTATTAAACAACTTTTGCATATTCTTTTTTCATTTCATTTCTTTTATATGCATGTTAGTACTTAAGAAAGGTGGTATATTGGTCTGGACAACCCCGAGGTTACGAGGCTTTAAGTAGGTCTTGTACCTTACACCTCACAGTTATGATGGTACTCACTTATGCCTTTCTTACTTTATGCATGTATGTGAAATTTTGGATAAGGAAAATCTTTTTTACTTAAGAAAAATCATGCATATTCAACTTCTAAATTTCTTTAAATGAATTACTTAGCATGCATCATAAAGTGTGTTAACTACTCTCATTTCCATGTATAGATATGTTTAGGGTCCATCCATATGCATGTTATATATGTTGGGAAAGAAATTAAGTAATGTGTGTTATGTGAATTTTGATTCATTTTATTTAATCTTAAAATGCCTTTCTTTTTGAATAGGTTTGTTTAGAGTTTTTCTAAACTTAGGATTGATTAAAAGATGTAATCAAAACATTCACCTAAATGAAATTAAAATGTGAACTTACCTTAGAAATTACTAAAGGTTAGAGGAAGGAAAGAAGTTCTCTCTCTTTTCCTCTCTTCATAACTTAGTAATTAATTGTAGGTTTTTTATTAAATCAAATTAAAACATGAAATAAAAATAACCCAAAATACTTAAATAGCTTAAATGAAACCCTCTCTAAGTTGAACATGTCCTTCACACTTTGAAAACTTGAACCTAAAGTCTAAGCTAAGCATACCACAAACCTTCAAAGCACACACATTAGCCTAAGTCACCACTTCTAACTTTAGGTTAGGTGATGCATGGTTTGATGTTATGTTTTGTATTATGATAATATTTTAGGCGGATGTTAGGGTGTATGCTTGTAGAATGAATGGTAGGGCGTAGTAACTTTTCTTTTATCTGAGAATGATTAAGGGATGTTATCATAAATAAAAATATAAATGCTTCTTGCTAGGTGCTTATACCCTTAGCATAATCAATTGGCCAGGTGGACTTAGTCACCCATGTGTGGGGTGATAAGTCCAATATACATGCTTGGGATTTTTGTGGTGTGATTTGACTAACCTTTATTTTGTAGGTGTTAGTTAGATTTCTACTTTCTCTTTTCAAGTAAAAATTTATATAATTAGGATTTTGGAATGATTTGTTATGGGAGATTAGGATGAGCATTGGTTATAAGATCCCATCTTATGCATAATGTGAAGTCTTGGAGCATCTACCATCCAGCCATCCAAAGGAAGAACCAAAAGAAGAAAGAAGAAAAGAAGAAAGAAAGAAGAAAGAAGAAGAATAATAAAGCTTGAAGACCCCCATAACAATGAATTCTTTTGCTTAAATTATAATTTAATTCATTTGTAATACGGGTTATATAAGGATAGAACTCGGCTACCCAATTTGATATTTTTGGGTTTGTGCGGTGGTGCACGACCATAAACGAACATTTATTCTTTTTGCAATTAGCATTATAAATTATTTGTTGATTTGTTTAGCTTTCGCATTAAGTGGCATGCTTTTTCTAGTTTCTTCCTTGCTTTATGTATGGCCTGGATGTGGATTAGGCTCTTTAGGAAAAAATAAATCTTTTACCCAACTTAATAATTCAAACTAAAACTAAACAACTCATAACCTCACTTAAAGCTTAGGACTAAAATCAAGATAAAAGAATTAACAACCCCTTAGTTGGATGTGCATTTCTTTATAATATCATGCACAAATGCATCTTATTTCACTCTTAATTGGAGGGCTTTGACCTTTGCCAGAGAACCCAGCTTAACCTTTGAGGGTCATGGTGGAAACTCACCTCCTACCTTTTCACTAATTTTGGCCAATAATATGATTTCTCATGCATTAGTCATACAAATATTATTAGCCTGAGTCAAAATGATTGCCCAAAAATAAAATAAAATGAAATTTGAATTGCATTAGATTTAGGTCATTTGAAGCATACCCTTTATATGATCTAGTCTCTTTAAGGAGTGAGTTTAAGGACTTAGTCTCTTTCTAAATAGAAACAACCTAACTATCTTGCATAAGCACTTACACATGTATTTACATCATGACTTTGCTTAAGAAGATGTGAGTCCCCATATTTTCTTCTTGAACTAGTCATCATGTTCTAATTATGTCGAGTATATTTGAAGCTTAGGATAAGTCCCCCAGAGACTCCTTTCCTCTTGACTACTTTTGAGTTGATATAAATCCCCTGGCATTCACTCAATGCCTCGAATAGCATCAATTCAGAAAACTATCCTTCATTTCCTATGAGGATGTGAGTCCCCATTCTTCCTAAATTATTAATCGATGGGCACCGTTGGTTGATGTTCACTATACAACGACTCACCCATGGTTACACCACTCTTGGCGAATGAGTCCCTGCTTTCTCCAGGTTGGATACCAAATACCATTGGATTTATGACTAGCCATGTCATTTTCGGTGTTGGATTAACCCTTCTGGCACCATCCCTTGTAGGAACTATATTTGGATCAAGTCCTTTGATCCCATTTAGACACTACCGAGTTACTTTTTATTGGGATTCCCTTTCTAGTAGTCACTCCTGTTGTTAGAAAATTTATTCGGATGCCGATTTTTCCTTGGTTTTAAAACGACATAGGTCTAGGTTGACATAGCTCCTTCTCAGTTTGATCCCTCACAAACTAATAAGGTCCACGATAAAACAAACTAAAATAAACCCACTAAAATAAATGAAATTTGGATTGGATTCAAGCCCCCAGCTCTCCCAAGCATCTATCTTTAGGGAAGTGTCGTGAACTCATCTCTTCTTGAGATAAATCCCGGTATTCTCAGTAGTCTCTCCTGTTCAATCTATTTTTCCACAAAGTTACCCTTGGTCATTCCACTTTGAAGGATATGTGACTATGCGCATTCTTTCTAGCATGATTATAAACTCAGCCCAAGTGGGTTTAATTTGTTATCCAAATAACCGATCACCCATGATCTTTTAGTGGAAGATATCAATCCGAGCTTCCTTCCCATTGATCATTACAAACCAAAGGCATTCCTTTGGTGATAGTTCTCCATAGAAGTTACTCCCTTTGGTTCAGTAAATTTGAGACAGGTCTAGGCTTCTATGAGCTCCTTTTCAGTCTGATCCATCACAAATCAACAAAATCCATCAAAATTAAACTAAAAAAATGAAAATTAATATTGACTATTCCTGAGCTGATTTAAGTCCCCTAGTGGCACTCACTCAATAGTTAGCCCTAAGTCAAGTTTGATTTGTTGCCCAAAGCAACTGATCATCCCAATGGTTCCTTATTTTTAGAAGATATGAGTCCCCGTGCTTTCTTTTTAAGACTTGACCATTGTGTACCAAAAGGCATTTCTCCTTGGTTGGATATACCTTGTGAATGGTAGACTATTCCTTTGAATTGATAATGAGTCATCTAGGCTTCCATACTGGTCTTCATTGCAAACCTATGGGATCCATCATTATTAAAAAAACTAAATTTTAAAAATGAAATCAATCCTTGATTATTCTTGAGTTGATCTAAGTCCCCAGCATTCACTCAATAGTCACCCATTTGGTTCAATATCTTTTACTTGCCAAAAGATTACACCAGCAACTGGCCTCTACTTTGGAGGATGTAAGTACTATGCTTTCTTCTACAGTTCTTTATAAAGGCATCCCTTTGGTGGTTAATCCTACTATATGTTTAGTAGACTACTTTATTGGTAAATGAGTTATCTTAGCCTCCATGGATCAATTCACAACCCATTGCAAACCAATAGGGTTCATCTAAAATTCAAACCAACAAAATTCAAAAAAAATTCAACCTCTCCCCAGTGGAGATCTCTCCATGAGATTCAAATCAAATCTCAACCTTTCATCCCTTGTGGATGACTTGATTTCCCTAGTAAAGGTTCACACTCTATCCCAGTGGATTTCTCCTCTCTCTTATGTTTTTGAAATAAGTAGCCACATTACCTTGCTTGAATTCCTTCTTTTCCTTGGGTCGGGATAGATAGTTTATTTAGTGCTTGTGATCTTTTTGTTGTTGATCATGTCAATACCAATATGCGGTGTTCCTGTAGTCACATCACACCTATTAAATCCCTTTGTTGACCTCATTTCTAGAATGAGTTCTTAACACCTCCATCTTAGACATGGGACTTCTCTTAAACTTTAAGAGTTACTTAGTCTTAAGACACTTCTAGTGATTAGGTGGACTCTCACTACCTGAAGAGAGTTAGCCATAGAATAAGTCATGCCTTGGGTGTTAGGAAAATGTCCTACCCTTTAGCTTAAACCTTTTTCTTCCTTCTTTCAAGTCAAACTCCAAATCAATTCTATTTGATTTTCTCAAACTCAAATCAATTCCATGAGTCAACTCCATGATTGAGATCTATGATTGAAACAAATTCATCGTACCTTGTTCAAATTTCTTAAGTCCTTAACCCTTTCTTAAGGACTTAGCCAAAATTATGATTAAAACCTATTCAAACCTTTAAGATTTTCTCATGACCAATTTATATTCTCATTTATATTTACATTTATAAATGAAATATAAATTCAAACCCATCAAATCAAATTCAAAATCAATCCATGAAAATTTTTTTAAGACCCTTTAATTTTCCATTAAAGGACTTTGTCAAAATCAACTCAAACTTTATCAAACATATTCAAATCCATGGGATTTTCTCAAAATTTATTTATATTCTCATTTATATTTTCATATATAAATGAAATATAAATATAAATCAATTAAGTCCAAGTAAAAATTAAATTCCAAATTTAAAATGCTTGAAATTCCCTTAAATCCCTTAATTTTTTATTAATGGATTTAACTTAAACTTTGATCAAACCTATTCAAATTCATGGGATTTTCTCATAACTCATTTGTATTCTCATTTATATTATCATATATAAATGAAATATAAATATAAATCAATCAAATCTATTTCAAAATTAAATTTTTTAAAAAATTACTTTAAATCCTTTAAATTCCCTCAATGGATTTAACCCAAATCATGATTAAACTCTTTCAAAGTATTGAAATTTTCTCAATTTATATTTATATTCTCATTTATATTCAAATATATAAATTAAATATAAATTCAAACAATCAAAACCAACTCCAAAACTCAAACTCAAACCACTCAAAATCAAATCTAAGCCTTTCAAACCATAATCTTGAACTTAGCCAAACCACTTTCAAATCAAGTCAAATCCTTAATTTTCTCTCATGGTTCAATCAATCCTACAATCATGAGCTCATATATAAATCTAAACCTCAATCAAACAATCAAAACTGAAAAAAATCAAACCTAAGACCCCTTCATATTCTTCCTTTGAATATAAAACTTTCAAATGGATCAAAATCCATTTGATTTCAAACCACTTGTAAATGGATTCATATTTCAATCTTAAGTCCATATACAAGATCAATCAACTTCAAATCAAGTTTTGACCAAGCCATTTGACCCACTTAGGCTCACTTGACCCAAAGTGACCTAAAGTATCCTTATGAGCCAACTTTTGATCCTAACCAAATTGGATTGAACCAAACTCATATATGCCTCTCATCATGATCAACAATCATCATGGGATGATCAATCAATCAAATTGGGTTAAACCAAGTCAAATCTAAGGGTTGACCAAGTCAACACTTAACCTAAAATGAAACCTTACATAGCCAAATTCCACCATAGGACAAATTGATTGAAACCATTGATCTAAGTTCACTCATGACTTATGTTTAAACTTGACCAAGCCAACATTTGAGCCTAACCTAGCCCAATTGTCCCCGTGACTGACCAATTTTGACCTAAAGGGCCAAAATGTGTCAAAACTTGATCTAAGCCAAATTGATTGAAACCAATGGGTCAAGTTCATCCCAAATCACTTGTGGAAATTGACCAAAGTCTCAATTGGCCAACTAGATCTAACCTAGCCCAATTGACCTTAGACCCAACATGACCTAAAGGGGTCATATTGAGCCAAAATTGAACCTAACCCAAATTGATTGGAAACAAAGATACCAATCCACTTCATATGACTAACCAAACCTAAACCTACCCTTTCCCTCTCCTCATAACTTAATAATTAATTGTAGGTTTCATTCAAATCAAATTATAATCAGAAATAAAAATAACCCAAAATACTTAAAAAACTTAAATGAAACCATCTTCTAAGTTGAACATGCCCTTCACACTTAGAAAACTTGAACCTAAAGTCCTAAGCTAAGCATACCACACAAACCATCAAAGCACACACATTAGCCTAAGTCACCACTTCTATCTTTAGGTTAGGTCGATGCATGGTTTGATGTTATATCTTATTTTGTGATGAATGTTTTAGACTGGATGTTAGGGTGTATGCTCGTAGAATGAATGGTAGGATGTGCTTAGTCTAACTTTTCTTTTTTGCAGGGGATTGTGCTTAAGGGGCGCTATCATAAATAAAAATATAAATGCTTCTTGGTTGTAGGTGCTTATACCTCTTAGCATAATCCATGGGCCAGGTGGACTTAGTCACCCATGTGTGGGGTGATAAGTCTAATATATATGCTTGGGATTTGTGTGGTGTGATTTGACTAACATTTATTTTGCGTGTTAGTTAGATTTCTACTTTCCCTTTTCATGTAAAAATTTGTATAATTAGGATTTTAGAATGATTTGTTATAGGGGATTAGAATGAGCATTGGTCATAAGATCCCATCTTATACACCATGTGAAGCCTTAGAGCATCTACCATCCAACCATCCAAAGGAAGAACCAAAAGAAGAAATAAGAAAAGAAGAAAGAAAGAAGAAGAATAATAATAATAGCTTGAAGACCCACAACAATGAATTCATTTGCTTAAATTATAATTTAATTCATTTGTAATTCGGGTTGTATAAGTGTAGAGCTCGGCTACCCAATTTTATATTTTCGGGTTTGTGCGGTGGTGCCCAACCATAAATAGTCATTTATTCTTTTTACGATTAGTTTTATAAATTGTTTGATGATTTGTTTAGCTTTTGCATTAAGTGGCATGCTTTTCCTAGTTTCTTCCTTACTTTATGTATGGCCTAGATGTCAATTAGGCTCTTTAGGAAAATAAATTTTTTACCCAACTTAACAATTCAAACTAAAATTAAATAACTCATAACCTCACTTAAAGCTTAGGACTAAAATCAAGATAAAAGAATTAGCAACCCCTTAGCTAGATGAGCATTTTTTTTATAATATCATGCACAAATGCATCTTATTTCATGCTTGATTAGAGGGCTTTCACCTTTGCCAGAGAACTCGGCTTGACCTTTAAGGCCGTGGTGGAAACTCATCTCCTACCTTCTCACTGATTTTAGCTAATAATCTGATTTCTCATGCATTAGTCATAAAAATCCTATTAGCCTAAGTCAAAATGATTATCTAGAAATAAAATAAAATGAAACATGAGAGAATGATGCACTTTGCTTTTGTTAGTCCATTAGACGACATCACCGCTTTCAAGTGGTAATTGTCGAATGATTTGGTTAAAACTTTTGTTGAGTTAGAGACAATATTCATGAAGAGGCTCGCCAGTGCAATCGAGAAACTAACAATCACTGACCTTGCCTTGCTGAAAAGGAGAAAAGATGAGTTAGTGCAAAATTCATAAGTCATTAGCATAACTTAAGCATGAAATGTGAGCAACAATTGAAAGAAGAACATGCGATCCAATTACAAATGGGCAATATGGATGATAAAATGATACCATTTTTATGTATGATGTCAATTACAATATTTCAAGACTTGCTTGATAGGGTGTCTAAATTTGAAAAGCTAAATCGCCATAAGTCTGAAATCTATACAGATAAAGCAAAGAGAAATAATCCTTCAGAATCAAGAAGAAATGAAACTCATGTTGCTTCCTATAGCTCAAATGATGAAAAGCGGGTAATATATAATGGGGATAATGGAAAGCACCCAATGTACAATGATGATAAAGGAAAGAAGCTTGTCGAGTCTAATCTACAACCAAAATTGGTATTGGGAGGCAATGATAAATCTCAGACTTTTTCAAGTGATAGAGAACATCCAAAATAAGCAACAAGAGATGATGAGTGAATGCGATCATCTCTTAAAGAAAAGATGAAAAAAGATTATTCCTTTAGAAGTGGACTAAATTATTTCGAAGCACTCAAAGTCTGGTCTACAAATTAAATTAAAAGGCGTGAAGAAGCTGATCAAGTCAGTAATCCAAATTATTGTCCCTATCATCGGATGATCAGTCATTCTATTGAAGATTTTTATGTCTTCAAAAATCGGCTAGAAAGGTAGTATTAGCAAGGTAAATTTACATTATCTGACAGTGTTCTAGTCAACCCAAAAAGAGAGTCTACAAGGATGATTACATCCTCTTCCATACCATCCATTAAAGGTAAAAAGAAAAAAAATCAATTTAGATTGAAGAATGGGAAACAGTAGTCTCTAAGAAGATCGCAAAAATGCTAAAGCGGCTAAAAGACGTCCCTAGTGTTAAGTGTAAATCAACAATTGAACCTTTATTGGACTTAAGAGAGATGCCTAAACCAAGTATTTGGGCTTCTCAGTGGCATTTTGATAAGGCTACTTCATCACAGTATGAGAAGCAGTCTACTAAATGGCCTCATAAATCAAAGAAGTCGGCTAAGAAAAAGAAGATCAAGAAGAGAACTATAACTCAAAAGATTATTAATAATTTAGAAGAGTTTTACCAGCCGACAAGACAACCATTTAGGCTTGTAGTCTTTATGCCTAAACTTCGCATTATTGAATCAGATGAAGAAGAAAATGGTGAATCTTGTCCAGTAAAGACATGCTGAATTATTTATGTGATATCATATGTTATTCAACATCAATTACTCCAAAATGACAAGGGTAGTCTGAAATAGTCGACCAACCCATCAAAATTTTTATCTGGAAAGCAAGAAGAGCCTAAATAGTTAGCAGAAATTTTATTTAATGACTAAACAAAAGATAATAGTTCGATGAAGATTTATATTTTTCGACGGAGAAGAGTCGAACTCATTGATATCATCATGTATGAAATGTATGAAGATGAAATATCATATTAACTCGAAGTCTCGATCCAAAAAATAGCAAAGCATATTACTTAGCCAAATTAGCTAAGGAGATGGCAAGTATGAAAGGTGATTATGTCATGATCGGGATATTTACTCGATGAGTTCTAGAGCCAGCAAAGTATCAATCCCCACAGGTAGAGAGGTTATCAAATTTGACATAACAAGATGCGACTCAGGTTGCACCTCATACTCCTCAAAATCAACATGGATTTATACCCAGAA
This sequence comes from Cymbidium sinense, assembly GCA_021442155.1. Lineage (NCBI taxonomy): Eukaryota > Viridiplantae > Streptophyta > Magnoliopsida > Asparagales > Orchidaceae > Cymbidium > Cymbidium sinense. The sequence continues at coordinate 99,319,907 of CM038217.1, read as the reverse complement.
GAGCTAAGAATAATATTTCCTCAGAAAAGCAGTGTGAAGCTTTTATTATATAAGTGCCACATTATTGGAGGCAACCCTTCATCGACCACTTTAAAGAAGGCAAATTATCAAATAATAAATCACTGCAACTCAAATCGAGAAGAGAATGTTGCGCTATGCTTTCATCGACAATGCTTTATATTGTAGATCCTTTAAATACAGATGAAGATTGTAAAGCGATGGTTGAAGTTCATGAAGTACTTTGTGGTGCACATGCCAAGTCCCCGGCAAGATATATATCAAAAGGATGGACTATTATTGGCCATCTATGATGAGAGACTGTAACAATCATGCTAAGAGGTGCCACGAATATCAAATACATAGGAATATAATCCATGAACCTCCAAATCCACTACACCCAATAATAGCATCCTAGTCATTCGAATGCTGGGATACAGATGTAATTGGACCAATTGACTCACCGTCATCAGCTGGACACTGCTTCATCCTAGCAGCGATTTATTATTTCTCTAAGTGGGTTGAAGCTACTTCATTTAAAGAAGTTACTGCTGATCGAGTGATTAATTTCTTTATGCATAATGTGATCTATAGATTTGGAGTGTCATGTCGAATAATTTTTTATAATAACACAGCTTTCAAAAATATAATTATAGATTTGTCGTTCGACACAAAATTGATTGGTGATACTCTTCAATATACAATCCAAGAGCAAATGATTTGGCGGAGGCCTTCAACAAGATATTAGTCAAGCTGCTCAAGAATATCCTTACTAAAAAAGAGAGAATGACATACTAAACTAATATAAGTACTATGGGCGTATCAAATTACCTACAAGATGCAGACTAAAGCCACTCCCTATTCATTAGTATTTGGAACTGTAGGTTCTTCCACTTGAAGTTGAGCTACCTTTACTTTGAGTAGTCATCCAATACAATCTAACTGAAGATCAAAATGCTCATTTGAGAATGGAGGAACTCGACACGCTTGATGAAGTTAGATTGCAAGCTCATCAAAATCTGGAGGTTTATCGAGCAAAGATGTCTAGGGCTTTTGACCATACGGTGCAGCCTCGAACATTCCAAAAAGGAAAATTCATCTTGGTGCTGAGAAGATTAATTATTCCTAATAAAAAATTTGATGGCAATTTTGAGCCTAATTGGGAAGGCCCTTTTGCCATTGAGAAAGTATATCAAGAAGGGGCATATCAACTCATTGACTTAAAAGGTGAAAGACCAATGTCGCTAGTTAATAGTCAATACTTGAAAAAGTATTATACATGATGAATGCATTCTCAAGGTATAATAGAAATCCCCCTGTAAGACAAGGGGCATTTTTTTAGTATACTTATTTTGGTCAACATTGGGCTTCATGCCGAGATCCCTAAATAAATATACCTGCTCAAGAAAAAAAATTTATCCATGAAAATTCTCCTATTACACATGACACATTTTTATTTTTTTATACATAGATGAAATCATTGTTATATGTAAAAACCCTCTTAAGATCATATCAACTTAAATATTGATGTATTTGCTTAATTTCATCTTAAAAGTTCTTCTAAATGTGCTTTAGAATTCTCCCTGCATGACAAAGAGCATTTTTATTTTATGTTAAGTTTATTTGAGTTGACATCGTGCTATAAAGGGAGATCCTCAAATATATTCTGATTCAGGTTGACATCGAGCATCATGCCAAAATCCCTAAATTTAATTATAACTATTATTGCTAAAGTTGCAGCTCCGACAAGAATAAAAAGAATCTATTTTTACGTATGAAAAGATAGCCTTAAATATTAAAAGTTTATCTCCTAGATTCACCAAATTATGAAGATTAAGTCAGAAGAATCCCCAATTTTGGGAGCTCCAATCAACTAAGTTGGAAAAATATCAACCTCTACATCCTGAAAATCTAGGACACATATGGGTTCTAAAGGTCGAACTCAACAAGACTACAAATGATCGAGTTGCTGATACTCTCCTCACTCAACAAGCTGTAAGAAAAGGTCATAGTGAAAGAGCCCCCGTTCATTTGTCCAATGACCAAATCACTAAGCCAACACAGCTTAAGTCAAAGACTTAAGTAGGTTCTAAAGGTTGAATTCAACAAGCCTATAAATGGCTGAGTTGCTAATGCTCTCCTTATCCAATAAGCCATAAGAAAAGGCTATAGTGAAAGAGCCCCTGCCCATCAATCCAATGATGAATAGATGTTCAATCTCAAACTAGATCTAGCTTATTGATCAACCAGAATCCAAAAGATCTTTCTACTTAATCTATAAACTAAGACAATCTGAGGAAACTCTCAATTCAGAGCTGCCTCAAATCAATCTATATATTTCTTGTAGGGTGATATTTCAATCTATTCTCAAATGATTTCATCAAGCACAAAGCACAGATCAAAGCCAACCTCCTCATCAAGTTCGTCAAAGTAGAAAGCACAAGATCGAGGGAATAATTCCATAGTTCATACAAAGCCGATGGCTGAACTTAAGAAATTTTGTAATTATCAAGTCTGTTAAAGCACACATTACTAGGCTGATAACTCGACGTTATAGACCAAATTTAAGCCAGAATGCTAGGTCATCTGTACGCATCCTTCAACGACTCCATCAAAATAGCAAGCATAGGGCTGAAGATATACGTGCACTTCCTGATAAGTCAATGTGGACAAATCAGGTCAATTCTTCATCAAGTCTGTCAAGCTTAAGGCTATGACAGAAGGAATTTCAAATCTCAAAATAAGAAAACCAATTCCTCCATCAAACCCAACCAAGCATGGAGCTAGGGTCGGAGGAAACCCAAATTTATAACAATATAGAAGAAAGAGATCTTCAGCAAACCCATTAAAGTAGAGAGTAGATAGTAGAAGAAACTTTTAACCTGGCAAGTCAATTAGGAAAAATCGAGCAATCCTGCTATTTAGCTCATCTAAACATAAGGCATCACACTGATGATGAATTCCATAGACTATTGAAATTGAAGTTACATTGATTCAAGGTATTTTGTCAACTCAAAAACTCAGCCAATTTTCAACAAATATGATCCACTCCATGTGCGAATCATATTTATTGTGGACATTTATTGACCTCCATATATGTGTCATAAGTCGAGTCAAGCCAACAAGTCGAATTTGACGGACTTCGGATGCAATAGTGCCTAAATTGGAGCTCAAAATGCACTCGACATCACTGAAAATAGTCAAAATGACCTTCAATCAATGAACGGACTTCACCATTGCATTCAGAATGTCAAAATTGGTCAGAAAATAAATATTGCACAACCTAATGATCAACCGATCAAGCAATCGAGCCGTCAACACGCCTGCGTATATATCAAGGTCAGGAAGCTACGATGATGTCTAAATGACTACCATTCATAAAATTAATTGTGTCATTAGCTTCAAAACATCAAAACCTACCAAATAAGATAGTCCACACTCAATTCGGATGAATCTATGGGAATATGAAATGATCAAAAGTGACAATGCATAAATCGAGGCTAAAGTACACTAGACATCACTAAAACTAGTCCAAATAATCTTCGATCAATAAACATACTTTGTCATTGTGTTTAGATTGTTGAAATTGATTCGAATATAAATATTATAAAATATAACGATTAACCTATCAAGTGATCAAGCTATCAACGTGTCGACATGCATATCGAGGTCAGGAGGAACTGACTTAAACCAAATGACCTCCATTCACAAAATTGATTACGTCGTTAGTTTCAAAATATCAAAATCGATCAAGTAAGACTATTGGCACTCAATTCGGACAAGTCTGCATGAAAATCAAGCGGTCGTAAGTGAAAACACACATTTTGAGTTGTAACTAATCCAACTTGATGCCGATTTGAACCAAACAATCTCCGATCCCAAAATGGACCGTGTTGTTGCTTTCAGAATAAAGTAAAACCTTAAATTAACATATATATTAACCATATAATGATTTTTATGTAAAATCAGTGTTCTAAATAATTAAGCGTTAAATTTTTATTTTATTTTATTTCATTTGGATGACCTAGTCGGCCCCAGTTCCTAAACCTGAGCCCTCTTCATTCACTTCACTCAATCTCCCTCAAACTCGATGGATGGAATGCATCGACCAGAAGGCTTATGCTCCCATGCAATCTCGCCATTCAGTTCTCCCCTCCACACACATGCTCCACTCACTCTCGGCTCCTACCGGTTCCCGCATCCTCTCTTCTTCTTCTTCTCAACCACAAGCCACGAAAATCATTCCCCCTCCTTTGATCAGTTTCTTCAAACCAACCATTCCCTCCTTCTTTCAGGGCTATTTCTTCCCTCAACCGAAAAATATGTCATTTTTTTCTTCTCTTGTCCAAGCCGGAAGGAAATCATAAGCCTCTTCCTCCTCCCTCTTCTCCCCTCTTCTGCCTTCTCCATTTTCTTTCCTCTCTTCCCAAACCAAAAATTCCTTTCCATTTTCCTTATTCCTCCCAAACTGAAAATCACTTTCCATTTCCCATTTTCTTCCCAAGTCGAAAATACTTTTCTACTTCCCTCATTTCTTCATATCTAAAATTTCCCTCTTTCCCTCATGCTCATTTAGCCGAAAACTCCCTTCCCCATCTTGATCTGTTTCCTAAAATAGTAAGCATAACCTTCTTCAAATTAAACATCCATCCTCTTATTTTCATCCTTTCGACCTTTCCTTTTGACACAGCCGAAGAGGAACATCGTCATCAAGCGGGTTCTTCTCTTGGTTTTTGGCATCTCCCTCTCCATCTTCTTCCGACCTTTTCTTTTTCCACATTGAAGAAGAACATCATCATCAGGTGGGTTCTTCTCTTAGTTTTCATCATCTCCCTCCCCATCTCTCTCAACTTTGGTGAATGTGCAATAAATTTGAGTTTGAATGTGTAAAAGATGAAATATTATGTGTATGGATTGTATGTTGTTTGTCTCTTTGCAGGTTTGAAAGCCTCGTCATGCTCATCAGTGCGTGACGAGATGAAAATCAGCTGAGGTGTTGCAAAACACCAACCGTCATGCTCATCAGGGCATAACAGGAAGGCCTCTAAAATTGTTAGATGCTGCTACCCTAGTCGAAATGCTGTCAAAATTTCATCAAATTTTTGGACTTAGAAAATAAAAAAAGTGATAATCAAAGAATTTAAATGGAATTAAATAAAAGACCAAAATCAAAATTTTTATCATAATAGATGTGAGGTTATAAAGGCATAAAATAAATACAAGTGCACATGTTAAATTTGAAAGGAGGACTTATAAGAATGAAACTGAATGAACATTTGAAACAATTTGGAGGCTCAATCTTCTTCATGGACAATTAGAGTTTTGAAAGCTTTTAAAAGAATTCATATGATAGTAAGAGTCATTATAGCCTCTAATTTGTGGAAATGAAAAAAGGAATATAAAGTTTACATCCGGTACCCACAGTGATTTTAAAGTTCAATGATTTTATTAGCTATTCTATTTGTAAGAAAATTAATTTCTGGAAGCTTGTTAATCCTTTTTTGATCTTTTAAGTGAGCTCTTAATTTTTCTAAGTCGTGCTTTTAGTTGTAAGAGTTGCAAAGTATCATTTTTTAGAAGGCCTATTAAAACTTAATAAAGCTTTCTCCTCTATGAACTAAACACTTGTAAAATCATACACTTGACATGATAAACAAGAACGTCTATACTAAATTTTAAATATCTAATTCTCTAGCTTCAACAAAAGAGAACATCAAGCAGCTAAAAGTGAATTCATTCATTTAGTTTACCACCAATTGAATGCTTGAGCCTATTGCTTTATATGTTGGAATAAATAAAGATATTCAAATTAAATGCAAGTGAAGCATGAGGAGGCTAACACCAAAATCACGAGAGTCTATTAAATATTTAAAGACTAATCAACTTGGGATAAAAGAAAGTAACTCAATATTAATCCAAAAGATCTAATAAGATATTAGATCAATTTACAACACTTTTTCACCCCCGGATCTACAACTCTTCGTACAAGTAGATCGAAGGTGATACTAATTCAAATTCTACAAAAATCATAGAGCTTCCTTCAATCAAAGATTAAGGAATTTCATTTTAATTATAATTTTTAAAGCTAATGACTTCATTAATTAGATAAAATTACCTAAGCTATAAATACCTGCATGTGCTCAGACATAGAGATTTAAAGTGAAAATTTTAATGTCTGAAAAGGCTGTGCATTTTAAGTCAAAATTAAATGAAATACAAAATTAATCTTATAATTTAAACATAAAATTATTTGAATTACTAAAAAAATACACATGAGCACACTATGTTGAATGCTTAAATTTAGTGTTTGAGGATGTTGCGTCGGGTTACTTCGATTTGGTCTTAAGACCGGTCGGATTAACAAAATCTAAAAATCTAATTATTATAAGAATTTCAACTTATTAAAATATCTGAGGAGCTAATTCTGTCATGTGATAGTAGATCTAATGCTCTGTTAGGAGCAAAATAAAGTTGACAGGATCTAAAGTTCTCAAATATAATTGATTCAATTAATTAACTACCAAGATGATGGTTGTGTTGAATGGTGATTTCAATCGGAGGAGATACTTCCATCAAAATGTGATTCTAATTTCAAATTAAATTAACTCAAATTAACTATCAATCTAAAACGCTTAAATAAATTTTAATCATTAAAACTTAAAGCAAAACTCAATCTATCCACCTTCCGCAACTATTTATCGGAGGTGACAAATTAAGAAAACTCTAGCTTACAAAGGAGCCAATGTTAAATCAAGTGTTCTACTTTGTTCACTCTCAATTAATCTCATGTTAATAAGTACATGACCCGTATCCTCTAACTGCGTGGCTTGGCTGGTAGGCTCCACAAATGATGCAGCTATGGCCAAAGTCTGCTAATCAAGTGGCTTGGCCAGTAAGACTCTATTATATTATAATCATGACCGTAGCCTGTATGCTCCCTAATTGCTCTGCCCTTTAAGTTGTGAATCATAGGGTACACCTGATAGGGCAAAAAACTCTCTATCAGCTAAGATAGACTTAAACATGTCTACTTAGACAAACTCCATCCCATATCTACAAGGATTTCTTGGACGATATAACCCATGTGTTGCTGATAAGAATCTTTCAGTCAGGTTGGGTCGACTACCTCCTCTAACTAAGTAGACTAGGGACTATGATAGTCCGGGATGATGGAACCATGGGATCTAGATCGGGCACATCATCATTCCCCCAACCATCCGCTTTAAGTTAAAATGATGATTTTCATAATCTTAAATCTGAAACTCAACATGTTGTTACTATACGCTATGCATTAAGCGATCAAATGACTGGCCTTAATTGAAAGTTCTCTCTCACTTATTAGGAGGGGTAATTAACTATAGGTTCATGCGCCTATAGAAAACCTGGAACCAGATCTAAAATTCTCGCAAAATGAGAGTGAAATCTCTGGGTAGTGTCTTATCTAATATTCAATTTGCCTTCTAAAAATTACACCGACACTTTTAAATCAATCACTCTCCTCATTTATCGAGAGATCGTGTAATTTTCGTGATCCACACCCAACAACTTTTGCTTGTCATATAATGCCCTACATCAATTAGTATAAATATCCATCATCCATCATCTATCATCATCACTATCTATCACTTAATATTTGTCACCACTATGAAATAGTGACAATGTTAGTCGACAAGTACTATGTACTTGCCAGGTCAATCACCTTATAATATTAAACATCATAATTGCATGCAATATCCAATTCAAGAATCAAAAGTCAAACACATTAAAATTAAACACCATTTCATTACATATTATATTTCAAAAGAGATTGTAGAAATTGAATTTATTAGTACTGAATTTCAAATTATTAATATTTGTTAGAGCAACAGTCAAGAAAATACTTTATTAAGAAGAAAAATTGATATATTAGATACCTAATTTGATATTCTTGATTTATGAAATAAAAGATATAATAAATTTTCTTTTCAATTCAGCATTTTTTTTCTTTATTACAGAAAACATATAATAAATTGATATATTTTTTTCTTTACATATATAATTTAGAGGGATTTTATAATTTTTCAACTTTAAAAGTTTAAGTTTGAGAGACTATTTTACGCTTTTATCATTATTACTAATTAATATAGGTTTATCACCAATAAAATGAGGAGATTGTTGATGCATGAGCTTAAAATATATGTGACCTTATTTTAATGACAATAAATATATATATATATAGGTACTAAAATTACATGTTAAATAATTTCATGATTAAAAGACTACATGAATTAATGTATATACGATTCAAGTTTCATTGAGAAATAATTTAAGGCCCAAGAAAGCTAAGGAAAAAAAAGGTCAATCTCAAGACAAAATCATGAAGTATTTTAGAATATAATAGAATAAGCTGGAAAGTTAGAAATGTTATTCTTAAATGATTGATCCTTTTAACTCAATCTTTGTATGATATTTTCATTTAAAAATTTTAAAATTGATCTAATGTTTTGTATATTTTTGTATACATTAGTTAAATAGATTTAAAATAAAAAAAAGTAGGGGGATTTGCATACATACCACACAATTCTTATGTATTTACATATCTAGCACATAATGTTAGATTTTCACTTATCTAACACTTTTCTATGCTTAAAAAGGTGCATTTCACTTTTAAAAAGTGAATAAAATGGTATTTTTGATGTGATATTGAAGATTAAGGTGTTATATATATGTGAAGTTTAGGTGTTAGATATGTAAATACATAAGAATTTTGTGGTATGTATGTAAATCCCCCAAAAAAGTATGATTGGTTACTAATTTTCATAATTTTTGCGAGTTATTTAAAACCATTCTAAGGATTATTATAAGTCTATAAAATGATCAAATCTTATAAAGAAAATCTTGTAAGTCAATTCTTTGGATGTTCAAATCAAACATTTCGTGAGACTACGCTATGTTATTCCTTATTTTTCTTCCTACATTTTTTTTATATTAGTATAGTAAAAAAATCATAGTTTACATTTTGTTTCTTGTTATGCCTTGGTAAGGATTAATTCAATTTTTTTTCACATAGTTTTTGTTCTGAGTTGCCTTTGTGAATAATAGAATGAGTTTTGTTGTGATGTTAACCCCACTCAAATATAATATTTATGTGTATACATGTATTTCATATTGTGGGCTCCAAAAATTTAACACCGATAAATATGAATTGAAGAGAGTGTGATTTAAAGTGTCGGTGTAATTTTCAGAAGACACATGAAATATTAGATAAGACACTACCCAAAGATTTCTCTCTCATTTGGTGAGGACTTTAGATCTGGTTCCAGGTTTTCTATAGGTGCAAGCCCCTATAGTTAATAACCCCTCTCAATAAGTGAGAGATAACTTTCGATTATGGTTAGTCATTAGGTCACTTAATGCATAGCATATTGTAGCAGTATATGTAGTTTCAAAATTTAGATTATGAAAATCATCATTTCAGTTTAAATCGGATGGTTGGGGGAATGATGACGTGCCCGATCTAGATCTTATGGTTCTGTCATCCCGGGCCATCGTGGTCCCTAGTCTACTCGGGAGAGGTAGTGACCAACTGAAGGATCCTTATCAGCAACACATGGGTTACGTCGTCCAAGAAATCTTTGTAGACCTGGGGTGGTGTTTGTCTAATGAGATAATCTTAAGTCTACCTTAGCTGACAGAGGGCTTTTTGCCCTATCAAGTATACCCTATAATTCACAACTCAAAGGGCAGAGCCATTGGAGAGCATACGTGCTACGGTCATGATCATAATATAATGAGGCCTAACTGGCCAAACCACGTCGGAGGACTCTTTCGCTTCATTTATGGAGCATACAAACCACGGTAGAGGACAGCCACGCGTCCCACGGCATGAGATTAGTTAAGAGTGAACATAGTATAATACTTGATTTGATAGTGACTCCTTTGTGAGCTAGAGTTTTCTTAATTTGTCACCCCCAACAAACAATTCTGGAATGTGAATAAATTGAGTTTTGCTTTAAGCTTTTAATGATATAATTTCATTTAAGCATGTTAGATTGATATTTAATTTGAGTTAATTTGATTTGAAAATAGAATCACATTTTGATGGAAGTATCCTCTCCGATTGAAATCACCATTCAACACAGCCATCATCGAGGTAATTAATTGATTTGAATATATTTAAGTGTTTTAGATCTTGTCATCTTTATTTAGCTCCTGACAGAAGATCAGATCTATTATCACATGATAGAATTAGCCTCTCAGTTATTTCACTAAGTTGAAATTCTTATAATAGATTTTTAGATTTTGTTAACCTAGACCCAGTCCTAAGACTAAACGGGTAGCAACAACGCATCCCACTTAAATTTAAGCATTGATCGTGTCGAGGCCCATGGGGGTGTATTTAAGAGCGCCTTAATTAATGCCTTCTATGTGCTTGTAGAGAATTGCATTGGTGGTGTAGAAGATGTTTTGATTTAAATTGTAGTTTAAAACATTACTTGCACTTAGTTTACTTGTTGAATTTGTCAATTCTCCCAGCTTGATTATTTTCAATTTAAATCACTTTTAATAAGTTATATCAATTTCAGTGTTTATTACTTTAGCCCTACTCATGCTTATTCGCTAGCATTGTAATCATCTCCATATTTATATAACAGTTATTAAATTCAATTTAAATTCATCCTTAACTCCATATCAAATTCTATATTTATTTGAAAATTAGATTTTAAATTTATTGCAAGTTTCTTATGAGTTTAGTATTTACCTCCCCAAGTATCACTTGCATTTAAATTGAGTATCCTCATTTGTTTGTACATATTAAACAATGAATCAAGCACTTATTTAGCAATAAATTAAGTGACTAAATTCACCTTCACTTAGTATATTTTTTGTGGGGTAATAAGATTTATTGAGCACGCCACCCTCTATTTTTACTTTAAGGTACATGTGAACTCCACATTCCCTTTTCATTTTATTTAGTTTTAAGACTTTATGCTTCACCATTAATATAATATCCAATTAATTTTAAATTGAAGTCTTAAAATTTGATAAAATTTTGACGACCTCTCATCTCTCTCGTGAGGGTAGAATGTTTTGGCTTTTTTATGCTAATAAGCGTAGCGAGTGGTATCTTGCGACATCACAACCTTCTTCTCGCGAGGGGCATTAGCGGGGTATTGAAACCTGCATAAAGATAAATGCAATATATATATATATATATATATATATATATATATATATATATATATATATATATATATATATATATATATATATATATATATATATATATATATATATATATTATATATTTCTTTTTTCTCCTTTTTTTTCAAAGTCTAGAATTTTGTTAAAATTTTGGTAGCATTTTGTCTATGGGGAGCAACATCTAACGTATGTTGGCTTACTCGGTATGCCCTAATCAGCGTAGTGAGCGGTGTCTTGTGACAGAGATTTTTCATCTTGCTATGAGGACTGAGGCCTTATGTAAAAAACACAAGCATATATATATATATATATATATGTCCACATCACACATTGATCCCACATATTCTGACTCATTTTCTACGCGTTGCAATGATCAGTAAGGAGACTGGGTTGGATATGCCAGAAACCAAGAGAGGAACCCGCCTAATAACGGTGTTCCTCTTTGGCTATGGCAAGAGGAAAGATCGAAATAGGACAGAAATGGCGATGCTGAAAATTAAGAGAAGAACCCGCCTAATGATAGTGTTCTTCTTCGGTCGTGGAGAAGAGAAAGGTCGGAAAGGGGCAATGCCAAAAACTGGAAGAAGAACCCGCCTAATGATGGTGTTCTTCTCCGATTGTAGCAAAGCAGAATTGGAATGGGTGGTGGAAAGGGGCGATGCCAGAAATCGGGAGAAGAACTCGCCTAATGACGGTGTTCTTCTCTAGTTGTGGCAAAGCAAAATTTGGAAATTTGGATTGGGGAAATGGGGGAATTTGAAAGTGGATTTTCAGTTTTGGTGGAAATGAGGGAAAAATAAAAGAATTTTGGATTGAAGGTAAGGTAAAGAGGAGAAATTCAGATTTGTAAGGGTGAGAGGCTAACTCATTTGCAAAGACATGATAAAAGAGAACTAGAGAATACAACGCCATTGAAATAGAGATGTTCAGTATGATGGTAAATTTCTAGCTAAGCTAACTAGGGTAAAACCTAATTAGCTCAAATAAAATCATCATATTGGAGCACACTGGCCAAATCACTACAAACTACCATGTCCAGATATTAAGAAGCTTCAATATGATGATCTAGCCTCACTTTTCGTGGCAGGAAAAGAGAAATAGGAAATGAGTGATGTAACTTCCTTCCTTTGATTTCATCTGGCACTATGCTCTTACTGTGAGATGTTAAGGTAACAGTGCCTCATAGCACTCTTTAACTGAGTCCAACAATGTAAAGAAGGCTTTGTAGACAACATGGGTTGAATGAAGGGAGAAAGGGATCAAGAATGGGAGTGGGAGGAGGAGGCAGCGGGCACTTACTATTTCTTGTGATTGAAGGAGACTGTTGACCTCCATATGTGTGTCATAAGTCAAAGTCAAGCTTACAAATTGAATTCGACAGACTTCAAAGGTGACAGTGCGCAAATCAGGGCTCAAAATGCAGTGGACGTCACTAAAAATGGTTGAAATGACCTCCAATCGGCAAACATACTTAGGCGACAAGTTCAGAATGTCAAAATTGATCAAAATATAAATATTGCAAAATCTAACGATCAATCAATTAAGCGTTCGAGCTCTCAATGTGTCAACATGCATATCAAAGTCGAGAAGCTGCAACAATGTCCAAATGACCGCAGTTCATGAAATTGATCATGCTATTAGCTTCAAAATATTGAAAATTATCAAATGAGACCGTTTCAATCAACGAAATCCTGCAAATGTCGAATGATTTGAAATAATCATAAATTAAAGGCAAATGCATGACGTCACCAAAATCGACTCAAATGACCTCTGATCGATGAACGAACTTTCCATCGCATTGAAACATCAAAATTGGTCGATATAAATATTTTATAACATGACAGAATATTAGCTTTGAAACATCAAAATCTATCAAATGAGACTATCCACGTTCAAATGATACGTAAATGTCGAAATTGAAAGAAGAGTGCAAATCGTAAAATACATTAGACGTAGTCAAAATCAACTGAAATGACCTCCGATCGACGAACGAATTTCTCCATCGTGTTTAGAACATCAAAATTGGTCAAAATATAAATATTTCATGACCTGATGATCAACCAATCAAGTGATTGAGTCATCAACACAACTGCATATATATATCGAGATCAGGAGGCAACGACGAGGATCAAACGATCTCTGTTTGTGAAATTGATTGCGTCGTTAGCTTCAAAATATCAAAATATATCAAATAAGATTATTTACACTCAATTCGGATAAGTCTACGTGAATGTCGAGCGGTCGAAAGTGGCGACGTATATTTTGAGATGAAATTGAACCAATTTGATGCCGACTCGAATCAAATGGCCTCCGATCGTGAAACGGACTGCGCCATTGCATTCAAAATAATGGAATTACCTTCAATTGATATATATATTGACTATGTAAGTTTATCGACATAAAATTCACATTAAAGTCATTTAATCAATTTAAAATTCATTTTAAATCCCTAAATTACCCTCCCCCATGCTCAATCGTTCCCTCCACTCTCTTCCTTTAACCGCACAAAAACAAATAAATAAATAAAATAAAACTGCTCACGTCTCTTTTTTCCTATCAACTTCTCCAAAAAGAAAAGACATAAACTCTCCTCATCCCCTCCCACATTTGAAATCCCTCTACACAGGTAATTTTCCCTCTCCCTCTCAATCTCCTCCGGTGCTCTACTGTCCACCGCTCCAGTGCAATCCCAGCAGGCAGAACCGATCCACCAGCCATCCGCGCTCCCTGGCCAATGATGTCGACCCAGAACCGTGTTCTGACCCTCCGACCCATTCCGCCACAAGCACCCTTGGCTCGTTCTGCCTGGCACCTCTCGCCTCAGGCCTTCCTGCATCCTGAAAACCATATGTCCGGCTCTCCACGTTCTTGTTCCTGCCCGAAAATCGTTAGCCATCGTTTCTCGGCCAGCCCAAAACAATCTGCCATCTCCTGAAACAATTTTGTTGTCTCCAGCAAAGCCTCCGCTCCAACCCACAACATGTGCAATCTCGCGCTCTAGCCCGCGTTCCATGGCCCAATCCACCTTTATTGCTGCCCGTCCACTGAAACCGCATCCCCACCGCTTTGCATTCCGCCATTCCGCGACCCAAGCTGCGTTTTGACTGTTTCTCCGCCCGCCAAAGCCCCGGCTCCGCAGTGTGCATCCGCTCCATGCGTTCCATTAATCCCACCATCGTCTCCGCAAAACCACTCGCTTGTGCACTCCAGCCACAAACACCTTCACCCGTTGTCCACTCGGTAGCCCAAACCGACCCCTGCGACGCTTCTTAACCCATCCCATTTTCTTCCGCGTAACGGGAAGAATATCGTCAGAGGCAAATTCTTCTTTCAATTTAGATCGCACTCCCACTTTAGCCTTTTTTCGAATCGAGCAAAATATCATCAAGTGTATTCTCCTTTTGATTTCCGTTCTCCGCTTTAGCCTTCCAACCTTCTTGCCACAAACCGGGAAGAACATCGTCGAGATAAATTCTTCTTTTCGGTTTTCTAGCTCTCGCTTTTAGCCTTCCAATTTTTTTGCTTATTTATGACCTCACATTCCTTGCATACACGGTTCCCTTCAGAACAATGCGGTCGTCGAATATGAGTGATCTATGAATATGGATATATGATATATATATATATATATATATATATATATATATATATATATATATATATATATATATATATATATATATATATATATATATATATATATATATATATATATATATATATATATATATATATATATATACATGCTTGTGTTTATTTGCAAGTTTGAAGGCCTCGTTGTGCAGATGACGAGATAAAAAAATTGTTTGATGAGACACTACTCACCACTCGAGGGCGTCAGTAAGCTAACTCCTGTTAGATGTCGCTCTCCCTAGACAAAATGCTGCCGAAATTTTATATAATTTCTAGACTTAGAAAAAAAGTAGGAATAAATATATATTGTATTGTATGTCTTCTTTTCTTCAGGTCAAGTGCTCAAGAGGTGACGAGATGAAAAGCTATGGTGTCAGACACCACTGCTAGATAAGCGTCAAGTAAGCCAAAATATCCCGATCTGACCCCTACGGAATGATCGGAGGCAAAATTACGTCAAATCTTTTGACTTAGAAAAAATGGGAGAGTGAAATGAAGACTTAAGAGTAAAGTGAAACCGCACTAATTTTAAACTAAAAGCATCAAACAAGAAAAAAAAAGGGGATGAATATGTATTGCATTTATCTGTTTGAAGGCCTCGTCATGCTCAGAGGACGAGAGATGGCACTTTGGTGTCAGACACCATCGATATAAGAGGATGTACCGAGGAAGCCAAAACACCCCTGATGTAGCCCCCTACACGGGGATGACACTGAGAGGTTGCCAAAATTTAGACTAAAATTCAAGACTTAAACAAATTCAAATGGGAATTACCTAAACTTAAGTCAAACAAAAGAATATGTAATAAACATGAAGATAAATGTTAAATAAAAAGAAATAGAGAGAGAACACTTAAAGAAAATTTTGAAAAGAATGCAACACTCATTTAAAATGCAAGTAAAATTTGGAGAGGCTAATATTAAACTCACAATCTTTAATTGTAATTCTCTACGGCTTAAATTAAAGTGATAAAGTGAATTATCTTTTCTTGTAAATTTCTCAAAACTGAACAAGCTCAAATTAAAATTTAGGGGGACTAATACTAAACTCATAACAAACTTGCAATAAACTTAAGATTTAGGGATGAATCCAAATTGGGTTTAATAACTCTCATACGAATATGGAGGTAATTACTATACTGACTAATAAGCATGAATAGGGCTAAAGCAACAAACACTGAAATCGGCATAACTTATCAAAAGTGATGTATATTGAACATAATCAAATTGGGAGAATTACAAAAAAACTCAACAAGTAAACTAAGTGCAATTAATGTTTTAAATAACAATCTAAATCAAAATGTCTTCTTCGCCACCGGATCTACAACTCTTTGTATAAGCAGACAAAAGACGATGCTAAATCAAAACCTACAAAAATCATAGGGGTTCCTTCATACAAAAATTAAGGAATTTCATTCTAATTATGATTTTCAAAATCAACGAAATCACTAATTAGGTGAAATAATCTAAGCTATAAACACCTGCATGTGCTCGGACATAGAGATTTCAAGTGCGAATTTTAATGTCCGAAAAGGCCGCGCAGGATAAAATTGGAATTAAATGAAAATGCAAAATCAATATCATAATTCAAACACAAAATTACCTAAAATTGCTATACACCCGCATGGGCCCTGACACTATGCTGAATGCTTAAATTCAAGTGTCTGAGAATGCTACACGGGTTGCTTCCCGGTTTAGTCTTAGGATTGGGTCTGGGTTAACAAAACCTAAAAACCTATAATAAGAGTTTCAAATCAATGAAATATCGGCGGTCGTGTGATAGTAGATCTAATTCTCTGTTAGCACCTAAATAAAGTTGACAGGATTTAAAGCTCTTAAACATATTCCAATTAATCAATTTTTCTAATCAAATTAACTCAAATTAAATATCAATCTGAAATTGCTTAAATGAAACTCTATCATTAAAAACTTAAATCAAACTCAATCTATCCACCTTTCACAATTGTTTGTCGGGAGTGACAAATTAAGAAAACTCTAGCTCACAAAGGAGCCAATGTCAAATCGAGTGTTATGTTGTATTCACTCTCAATTAATCTCTTACAGTAAGGACGTGGCCCATGTCCTTTGATTGCGTGACTTGGCCAATAGGCTCCACAGATGAAGCAGTTATGACTAGAGTCCTCTAATCGAGTGGTTTGGCCAATCAGGCTCTATTATATTATGATCATGACTGTAGCCTGTATGCTCCCCAATAGCTCTGCCCTTTAAGTTGTGAATTATAGGATATACTTGATAGGATAAACAACCCTCTGTCAGCTAAGATAGACTTAAGATTGTCTCCTTAGACAAACACTATCCTAGGTCTACAAGGATTTCTTGACCAACTTATGTGTTCTAAGAGGATCCTTCATCGTTGGATCATACCTCCTCCTCTAAGTAAACTGTGGATCGACTACCCGTGATGATGGAACCAGGGGACGCAAGCATCATCATTCCTCCAACCATCCGGTTTAAGCTGAAATGATAAATTTCATAATATAAATTCTGAAACTTCATATACTGCTACTATATGCTACACATTGAGTGATTTAACGACTAGCCTTAATTGAAAGTTCTCTCTCACTCATTGGGATGGGTAATTAATTATAAGGGCTTACGCCTATAGGAAACCTGGAACCAGATCTAAAGTCCTCACAAAATGAGGGTAAAATCTCTAGGTAGTGTCATATCTACTATTTTATCTACCTTCTGAAAATTATAGCAACACTTTCAATCACTCTCATCAAATTCAATATTTGTTGAGAGGTCGGTGGCAAATTTTCAGAGCCCATAGAGACGAAATCCGGAGAAGAGGGAGATCCAATGAGTAGGTATCGTGAGAGAGAGGGAGTGGAGAAGGGCCACAAATGAATGGGATTTGTGCGGTTTCTATTCGAACAAAAGCTGGAACGGTTTCCTCTTGGAGGGAGCAGTTGTGCGTGAAGGGTGTGCGCCGAGAAAATGGGGGAGAAGGGAGATCTCGCGTGCTTTTGAAACCGAGAGCTTGGGCTTGGAGGAATCAAAACAAAGAGAGAGGGATCGGCTAGGGCTTGTATGCAATTCGGTCTGGTCGAGTCAGTCGTGTATAAAGTGACATGAGTCAGTCAAGGTTATTTAGCCTTTTTAATAATTATTTTACAGTGTTTGCTCACTTTAATATGAATTTTCTGTCGAAATCATTATATATATATATATATATATATATATATATATATATATATATATATATATATATATATATATATATCAATTTATATTACCGATGTTACGCGAACGACGCTTATCCATTTCGCAATCATTTTGGTTGCCGACGTAATCGAGCCAATTTTATTTCAAAAATGCGCATTATCGATTCTAACCGCACGACATTTGTGTAAAGTCATCTGAATTGAGTGCAAAAGTCTCATTGGATAGATTTCAACATTTTGAAGCCAACGACACAATCAATTTCACGATCGAAGGTTGTTTGATTTGCGTCGGTGCCTCCTGACTTTGATATGTGTGCAGGCTTGTTGACGACTTGATCGGTTGATCATCAAGTTGTGCAATATTTATATTCTAACTAGTTTCCGCTCAATGCGACGGCAAGTCCGTCGGATCGGAGGTCATTTTGGTTGATTTTGATGACGCCCTGTATTTCATTTCGATTTACGTCGCCACTTCAAATCATTCGACATTTACACAGACTAGTCCAAATTAAGCGTGGATAGTCTCATTTGGTATTTTTCGACGTTTCGAAGCTAAAGGTAAGAACAATTTCATGAGCAGAGGTCGTTCGGACATCGTCGCAACTCCCTTTCCCCGATATATGCGGCGACACATTGATAGCTCAATCGCTTGATCGGTTGATTGTTAGATTATGCAATATTTATATTTCGATCAATTTCGACGTTCTGAACGTGATGGCGAAGTCCTTTCGTTGATCGGAGGTCATTTCGACAATTTTCGGTGACGCCCAATGTATTTTGAGCTCCGATTTGTGCAATGTCATTTCCGAAGTCCGTCGAATTCGACTTATGGGCTTGACTCTGCTTATGACACATATGTGGAGATATATATATATATATATATATATATATATATATATATATATATATATATATATATATATATATATTTATTTATTTATTTATTTATTTATTTATTTTAAAATTTTAAAAGCGATATAGATACATAAATATAAATATCATCTATGATGAGATTACAATTTAAAATAAGAATAGATTATTTATAATATAAAAAAAGTTAAAATGTTATTCCAATATTCATATATCCCATGCTCATTTAAAATTCTTGAAGTTCAAAACTGACAACCTAATTCCTCATTTCATAGTCTAATTTACATTTCATTATACTTACATATTTTTTTTTTATTCTGGCATTATAAGAGTCTGTTTATATTTGTACTATTTCCATGAAAAAAACGGGCCTCATATAAAGTAGCTTGGCTAAGGAAATATTAATGAGCTTTTTTATAGTATAAGATTTATAAAGTTATTTTAATTTTTTTTAAATTAAAATATTATATGTAAAATTTGGTTGGACCGATCATACAACTGATTTATTCGAAATGTACGATCTAAGTTTTAAGTCATGATTAAGCATTTAACCTTATATAATTTTTGAATTTAATTTTTTATATGAAATACAAGATGCAAATGCATAAAATTTATGTGCTAATGTAAATTTTCTTTTATTTTATATCACTTGGAGATAACGCTAAGAATACGTTGAATTGAACAGGAGATAAAAGCATTCAATTTATATTTAGGACCAACTCTCTCTCTCTCTCTCTCTCTCTCTCTCTCTCCCTTTTGCATTCTCTTTCTCTAACACGACGAACCTCTTCACCTGAATAACGTTGTGGTACGTCAGTAAAGTGCAAAAATTATTTCTTTCGGAAAAAAAAAATAATAATAATTTCCAACCTAGAATACGACTGTAGAGATTCTTCTACAATGTAAAAGTACATCGTATGTTTACCCATCGCCTCTAAATTGGTGGGCGAAGCACGGAAATGAAGTTGAATTTCCAGGAAGGCACCTATACCTAAGATGGAAAGTAAGGATCGACGTGTGCAAGATACAGCTTTGCGGGATTAATCAACGATATCTCCATCCACAAGATGAGTGGGATGTTGAATGAATACCCATTAAAAAAAAAATACATGACATCAATATTTTATGCTCTCCAGCACGTGAAAACAAGGTTTTTTTTTCTTTTTCTTTTTTTTCTTATACAGTAGGCTACCATCGCTAGTTGTGAACAGAAGAATGACATCCCTCGTTGTCCATTTAAATTACCAAACCACTGAAGTTCGCAGCATTTTTTCCTATAAATATTCATGAGCTTTCTTCTCTTTCCACATCGCATATCCACAATCCATTTTTCTTGCCCCGATGGATGTTTCCCGCAAGCTTTCTCTCACTCTTCTTCTTATTCAGTATTGTTTGTTTGCTCCCAGTTTACGGACAGCTTCCGCTTCCTATTAATGATTACTCCACCACCAATCAACATCATCGGGTCTATATCGTTCATGTTCAAAAGCCAACTGTTAAAAAGTTTCACCTCTTCAAACATAGAAAAAGTTGGTACCAGTCTTTCTTGCCAAACGACACCCTCTTCTCTGGTGAGCCACGCCTAGTCTACGCTTATCGCCAAGTAATCAGTGGATTTGCGGCGTGGCTTACCCAAGATGAGTTGAAGGCCATGGAATCAATGGATGGGTTTCTCTTAGCTCGCCCAGATACCACTCTCCAACCCCGAACAACATACACCCCCGAATTTCTCGGACTCAATAGAGCGCAGAGCATGTGGTATGAGTCTGCATATGGACAAGGTCAAATCATTGCTGTTATTGATTCAGGGGTGAAGCCCACACACCCTTCCTTCAATGGTCACGCTATGCCGCCACCTCCGACCAAATGGACTGGCGCATGTTACTGGGGCCCACCAATCTGTAATAACAAACTCATAGGTGCACAAGGATTGAGATTTGGTTTAGCCCCACCACTGGACACTAATGGCCACGGCACCCACTGTGCAAGTATCGCCGCCGGCAACTTTGTTGATGATGCCAACGTACATGGCTGCCAGTGGTACGGCCTCTGGCATTGCGCCGAAGGCCCACCTTGCCATCTATAAGTCAGCAGGGGCAGCCGACTTGCTCATGTCCATAGACGATGCTATTCGAGACCATGTTGATGTGTTATCCATTTCACAAGGCGATTCTAGTCCGGAATTTTATGGTAATGGGATTATAATTGGTTCATTTGCGGCTGTCACAAAAGGTATCGTTACATGTGCGTCAGCGCCCAACGATGGCCCAAGTGAGGGCACCATGGATAATGATGCCCCCTGGATTATAACTATCGGTGCCGCCTCCACTGACCGAAGATTTACAGCCATAGTAAAGCTTGGGGATGGACGAGAGTTTAATGGTGAATCTGCTTATCAACCGAGCAATTATGGCTCACCACAATTGCCCCTAGTAAATGTCCTTAGATGCTTTGGAGACAACCTTATTGATAATGATGTGAAAGGAAAGATAGTTCTTTGCAATAGCCTAGGTAACATTACAAAAACTGGTGAAAATGTCAATAAAGCCGGAGGGGCAGCAATGATTATAACTGGCAACCAAGGAAACACTACATTTGCTGAGTCTCATGTGCTCCCTGCTTCATATGTCACCCATTATGCAGGACAACGGCTTATAGAATATTCTTCTACTCCTAATCCAACAGTAGCAATTAACTTTAAAGGTACACAATTTGGTGTCCAACCCTCACCAGCAGTCGCCACTTTTTCAGGTCGAGGCCCTAGCCGTTGGAATGGAGGAATCATAAAACCAAATGTTATTGCACCGGGAGTCAACATCCTTGCAGCATGTCCATTTGAGATTGGCCTAAACCACAGTGGCACACACAAAATATTCAGTTTTAAAAGTGGATGCTCCATGGCCACACCTCATGTGGCGGGTCTTGCTGCTCTTCTCAAGAACAACCATCCTACATGGTCAGTTGCACGAATTAAATCAGCAATCATGACTACAGCATACACTATAGATCAGGAAGGCAAACCAATTTCCGATCAGTATGATGGAAAAAAAGCTAATGTCTTTGCCATAGGCTCGGGTCATATCGACCCAGTGGCAGCTAATAATCCAGGCCTCATATATGACATTCAGCCTCATGACTATATTCGATATCTTTGTGGCACTGAGTTGTTTGATGATAATCAAGTGAGTGCCATAGTTCAAGGGAATATAACTTGCTCTACAATTCGTAGCATCAAAGTTGAAGAACTGAATTATCCTTCCATAGCAGTGTCTGTTGGTATTAATGATGTACCAAAAATTGTAAGTAGGACGGTGACGAATGTTGGAGATGCTGGTACCACTTATACTGTAGATTTTAAAGACCCTAAGGGTGTG
This sequence comes from Cymbidium sinense, assembly GCA_021442155.1. Classification (NCBI taxonomy): domain Eukaryota; kingdom Viridiplantae; phylum Streptophyta; class Magnoliopsida; order Asparagales; family Orchidaceae; genus Cymbidium; species Cymbidium sinense. The sequence goes on along the minus strand of CM038217.1, from coordinate 99,297,662 downwards.
AATATTATGGTTTCTCCAATAACACTTCACTTCAACAAAGTAGGGCAAAAGAAGAGTTTTAATATCTCCTTAAGCTATAAGGGCATTCCCATGCCAGACGGTGAAGTTTCAGAAGGAGAATTATCATGGGTTTCTGGTAAATATTTTGTGAGGATTCCAATTGCTGTCACATTTGTTACAATCCCTCGACTTTGAAAGACGATACATCTCAATAATATTGTAGGTGTTGAAGAGATTTAATCTCTACACATTGGTAAACTATGAAAATCATGATTAATAAAATAATTTTGTGCTTAAGATAAAATGATTTCATATATGAGTAATTTTGTGCAAAATATATAGACATTAATATAAAAACAATACTGCAAAGTTTAAAGATGTGAATTTTGTGGTTTGCCAATAGTCCTCCATTTCAATGAGGTAGGGAAGAAAAAGCATTTTAATGTCACACCAAACTTTATAAGCATTCCCATGCCTATAATGAAGTTTCCGAAGGGCGGCTATTAATGATTTCTAGTAAATACTTTTTAAGGAACAAAATTACTACCATATACATTATCATACCTTAAGTCCAAGAGATGGTTCACCCAATCAATATAACATATGATGAACATATTAAATCCTGATCTAGAGCATAAGACCAAATAAAATAATTTTGTATTCGAGAATAAAAATTATATATGGATAATTGTACGTGAAAGATATAAACATTAAGATAAAGAATAATATTTCATTGCATATATATATATATATATATATATATATATATATATATATGCTATAACAATAACTTACTAACATAATAGTGTTAATTAATGACAAAGAAATAAAAAGAAACCAACTCATAACATAACAAAAGAAATGTATACAAGAACTACAAAAGAATATAAATACCAAATTAATATAATAACTTATGTTGAAAGATTTGCTCCTATAATGAAAACCTACTAAGTAACTTAGTAGAATTTGTAAAATAAAAAATTTATCAAAAATTAGAAACTCAATAAAGAACTACCATTTATTAAAATATAAATAATAATATACGAAGCATGCATTATAAAGAATAAAAAAGTAATTTACAATATAATAGAAATGTTATGAATGTCATTATATAATTGAAATGATATTACACATCATGAATGATTAAACTTGACGATTATTTTGTGAAGAATATATTATAAAAATATTTATGATCATTCATACAAAAATAACTCTCAATATATATATATATAATATGATATGCATGATGCATCAATAAGATTTATCTCACATGAGAGCTGCATATAGATCATTTCAAAATTAAAGAATTTATATATCAATTGGTTATAATAATAATATTTACATTATATAATATTTTCTTATGAATTTAAAAAAATTCTATGATCTATGAGGTGTTAAGATACAACAAACACTGTAATAAAATAAATTTATAGAAGCATATAAACATACTTTCAAAAATGATATATTGTGACATGAGTTTTTGAATCAACTAAACTTTGTGCCACATAGGTAGGTAGCAAATTAGGATGAAATTTTATGTTTATGTGCTCCATTGAGTGCCTGTGAAATCCAAAAATTCACCACTAACCTCTCAAAGAAGAGAGTTTGAATTAATGTCGATAAAATTTTCAGAAGGCAAATGAGACAATAGATAAAACAACATAGACATGCTCCTTCTGAGGCTTATTTCACATTACTACATTTTCTCATATTTTATAAACCCTTCAAACTCAAACAAACTTGAGCCTATTAATGCATCAAGAAAAGAATGTGCAGAGATAGATGACAATTCACATGAATTAATCAATTAATGGGCATATAAATCTTAAAGGAGATATGCTAGGAAGAAATGAAAACATAAATATAAAAGCTATTAATATTAGTTAAGAAATCATTCACATGCTCCTCTGAACATCAAGTGATCCCCACCACCTTTTATATTCCTTGTTGTATCATTACCTGCAAAGAGCTAGGAATAATAATAATAATAATAATAATAATAATAATAATAATAATAATAATAATGGTAATAATGATAATTATAATAATAATATCAAACATATCACTAATATAACAATACAAAAAACATAATAATAATAATAATAATAATAATAATAAATAATAATAATAATAATAATAATAATAATAATAATAATAATAATGGTAACAACAACAACAACACAACAACAATATCAAAAAATAAATAACAATAGTATTCTCCTACCATTTCAAAAACTCAACAAGATTTCCTACATAGCATAATCTAAACACTAGAAAATTAAAATAGCTCATCAAGCTGAATTATAAGCAACAAAATTAGGTTCATTGTCATGCAAAAAAAAAAAACCTAGATGCTGGTTGAAGGTTACCAAAAATTCTATGGACTGCAAGATTTCCAAAAAATAATAGTATTTCACATATTCATAGATTTTAGCTTCATGGACTGCAAATGGTTGAAGATTGCCAAAAATTCTATGTTCTTCCTTGTCTCTTATGTATTTCATGCATTAGTGCAAAGTAGACGAGACCATCCCATACTCATGTAACCAGGGACGCTCCAACAAGACCCTGAACAAGGTGTCAACATCAATGACATGAAATTTGGCTTCTGTGTGAAATTCTTCGAATCTTCGTGACAAGGTAAAAGATCCGAGTGTCTTTTGCCCTTTTTCATTGAAGTCGTGGATCATCAATTTGTCCGGTCCTAGATGTTGAACATCAAGGGACAATCCTCTTAATGTTTTCATACACATTAGATTAACGGATGAACATGGATCAATTAGAATTCGATTGATTGAGCTCTCAAAGACATATAGCAATTGTGTTCGATATCCGAGCATAAGATCTTCCTCAAAGAAGGTGATCGTCGGAATTGAGATTGTGATACTTGACCATACAGCTTGGCATGCAGCTTCATATTTATCCGGATTCTTAAGAGCCTGAATTAAGGTTTCACGGGGATCCTGCGACATCAGGAAGGCCTCATACACACTCAATTGTACAGGGATCTTCCTCAAGTGCGACAAGATGTTGTAATCGATTCACTTATCCATGTTAGACTTCTTCTTTGGATCTTTGGGAATTATATTTTCATTAACTTCTATGTTCTTATCATTACCTTTATTTGACGTTCCTTTCTTGTGATATGGACTTGCCACTTCTTAGTTGTCTTTCTGCTCAAATTCTTCTTAAAGAAATCTCCTCTCTTCATGCTATTTATGCACGAGGATCGGATGGAGCCTTCACTTCACTTCATTTTATGCCATTCATCAATGGTGATATTGAAGACTCTAACTCATCTTCCTCCGGAAAGCACAAGTTTTCTTCCGAGCTATCTTTTGTTTGCTTCACCATCAGGCAAGGCTTGAATGCCACATCATTGGTGGTTCTTCTTCTTGAATTATCTTGATGAAATATATTATGTTAAGGAGTATCCAATGACGCTGAGATAACCCGACAGACTTCTCCTGAAAGAGATTCTTCGTCATCTCTTTCATCATTTATTTTAATGATTTGGAGTTCTGACATGAAATCAGCAAGCTTAATTAGTTGTCTTGCAAGTCGTTGATATTCTTCAAAATTATTAATAATCTTTTGGGTAGTAGATTTCTTCTTCGTCTTCTTTTGTTTGGCTGATCTTTTGAGAATTCTTGGCAGATTCTGGATAGGCTGCTTCTCAGGGAGAGAAACACAAAACACCCTGGACTGCTTCTGAAGATCATAACCTTTTGATGTAGATTTTACCTTCGGTTCCAGCATCAATTCAAGTGGATATTTCCATCTGACACCCGAAACGCCTTCTAATTGTTTCAGCATCTTCATAGTTTTCTTTGAGACTGTAGTCTCCCATTTGTCATTCTCAACTGTCTTTTCTTTTGCTTTATCTTTCTGCGGGGGCACAGGAGAGGATGTAACCACCCTGGCAGATTCTTTTTTCGGATGAATAAGAACACTGTTGGATAGCATGAATTCACCTCTCCTATATTTTCTTTCTAGCCAGTCCTTGAATACATAGCAATCTTCTATAGGGTGGCTGCTAACTACGATGATATGGAAAATTTAGGTTGTCGGTTCATCTTTGAGTCTTTTACATTGCAACTCAACCCTACCTTAAGTGTTTGTCGAAATAGTTTGATCACACTTTCCCTTTTGAATGAATATTCCTTGTTCATCTTCTCCTTAAGAGATAGATGCATTCAATCATCATCTCCTAATGATTGCCTTGGGCAATCACCACTACCCGGGAAAATTCTAGGGTTGTCATTGCCTCCAAGAACTAACTTCGATTGAGAATTGAAGGGTTGTTTAACTTTTCTTCAAAATAGATATGTTGTTTCCCCTTATCTACATTGTAAGTTTCCCTCCTTCCTCTATTTGAATCATATGAAGTAGCATGAGATTCACTCATCCTTGATTCTAGGAACTTCCCTTTTTTTGCTTTATCTGGATGACCTTCAAGCTTGGAAATATTCAGCTTTTCAAATTTTTCCACCCGATCAAGTAGTTCTTGGAAGGTGGTGATGGAAGCCATGCATAAATATGGCGCCATTTTATCATCAATGTTGTCTATTGGCAGTTGAAATGCATGTTCCTCTTCCATATTGCTTTCATGCTCATTCGCAAGTTATGTATTTTGGTACTCGTTCTTCTTTCTCTTCTGCAGGGCAAGATCAGCTATTATAGTTTTCTTAACTGCACTAGAAAATCTTTTGATAAACATTTCCTCCAGCTCGGCGAATGTCTTAACTGAGTCATTTGGCAATTGCGTACCATTCGAAAGTAGTTGAAGTTAAAAGCGGCGGAACAACGTCGTCATTACCCAATATTACCAGTTATTTTGAATTGTGCTAAGTCTTTTGGGGTTACCGTTGCCATCAAATGAATGGAATTTTGCGAGTAACATTTAGGATTACACGGTCATATTCTGCGGGATATGGGCGACCTCTCTTCACCAGTTTCTCCACCTATTATACAGCTATGACAGCTTTAATCTTTTCACTTATAATAATTTCAAGTTATCGTTGTCTCGGATGTGCTCGTATTTGTTGGAGAATGGGTGGATGATTTGACTTATTTCTACCATTATGAGCACTTTGTGCTCCGAGGTTGTGGGCTTGGTGGATTGATGGGCGCAGTGTTAGTTGTTTGATGATTGACAAGAGAAACTTGTGTCAACATTGCGACAGTGTTCCTCTACATCATTTGCATCATGAGATTCATATGCGTCATCATCTGATTCATCTTTGAATTCAGTTGAGATCTCTTTCATTCTCCTTTTCGCCGGCATTTGCCTTTTTTGAGCAAGTGTAGCGATCGGCGAATATGTTATCTTCTTCTTGGTTCCTCTTCTTGCTCATCGAGGGAACTAAAAGGTTCTTCCATTTGACACGGAGATGGTTCTTGATGTGGATAGGAGGTGCGCTCCGCCTTTGGACATCTTTTACGCGATTCTCCAACGTGTTGTACCTATACACTAGTTCTACCCCCATGGTGTCTTCTTCTTCTTCCTCCTCTTCTTCTTCCTGTAGCCTTATCTCTGATCAACGTCTTCATGTGATTTCACACTCAGAGTGTGGGATGAACATCTCCTCAATCGGAGGGCTATGATCAAAATCAAGGGAAGATCGTTTAGGTTGATGATGGATTTCCTGAGGATTCTCGGTGTCCGAGCCTCATTAATTATAACATTCTTTTAGGAACCATTCTTGTTGGGCCTATCATCAGTGGATCTCCGGATATGCAAACCGGATGTCACGCCCTTTTGCCTTTCAATGGCTTCTTCTTGAGGCTTGACTTACTTTTCCCTTGGGACCTTTCTGGATTCCGAACACATGCTTCAGGTGTCACGCCCCGATGTTCACCGCATTAGGCTTGTTTGTAATGCTCTTGAGTTCTTACTACCTTTGGTGGTAGCTTTTGTAGTAGAGCATTGTTAGCTTTTCTAATAATTGGCCTTTGATATCTCTTCTTCATAAGGCCTTGTTCTTTTATAACTTTTAGTACTTTGTGCACTCTAAAGAATAGAGTCTCAGGATGCCTCCTTTGTGGGGTTGGAGCTTGGTACCGTTGCTCCCAAAATGATTACTTAATATCACCAGTATAGCTGTTCCTTTTCACCCACTTGATATTTTCAAATTTGTTGTGGGTAGGAACACTTGATTCCATGGTGGTGTAATGGTGAGAAATTTTGGGCTCACAACTCGGCATTCCTTCTTCTCCTTTGTCTTCTAGTTAGCTTTCCTCGAGATGAGGAAGCTTTAACATCATGTTAGCCTTGCGCAAAGGGCAAGGTCAGCAAAGAAGTAGCGTTCAGATGCACTACTGAAATTGTTTGTCTAGTCATCATTCTCTTTATAGTGGAGCCGTGTCCCAATCTTAACTCTCTTTTGAGGGACCTCAACGTGATAGCGATAGATTTGGCATGCTATACAGGCTGATATACAAGTTGTGCATGATTATCTTGTGCCCTTGATAGTTTGAGCGTGATCATTGGAAAATCTATGCTACCAAATTATAGTAACTCAGCGTCCCGTTGATGGCACATTAGCCAAGCGGATGTTGGCTCATTGCAGTGAAGGTATAGATCCTATCTGAATGAAAGATGGGGATTATTAATCAGTAATTGAGATATCATCCCATAATTTCATGATGCGGAGATATAACAGAACAAACATGATAAAATATGAAAACAAGTTATGCATAAGAAAAAGTTTTCAAAACTTCAGAATTATGTTCATTATAAAATATTTTGAGTTTCAATCAATTTAACTTTATAAATAACTTTAAGTTTTCATTTTACTATACTCCGCTGTTATCATTGCTTTGATTCGACTAGCCAAAGATGGAAAGAGAAACATGTCCCCATCGGAGTCTCTAGAAATCTATGTGCTCCAAAAATTTGCCACCCACCTCTCAATTAAGAGAGTGATTTAAAATGTCGGTGTAATTTGCAGAAGATAGATGTAATAATAGATAAGACACTACCTAAAGATTTCACCATCATTTTGCGAGGACTTTAGACCTGGTTCCAGGTTTTCTATAGGCTCAAGCACCTATAATTAATTACCCCTCTCAATGGTGAGAGAGAACTTTCGATTAAGGCTAGTCGTCAGATCACTAAATGCGAGCATATAGTAGCAGCATGTAGAGTTTAAAATTTAGGATTTAGAATTTATGAAATTCATTATATTTAACTTAAAGCGGATGGTTGGGGGAACGATGATACGCCCGATCTAGATCCCATGGTTCCGTCATCCTGGGTTGTCGTGGTCCCTAGTCTACTTAGTCAATAGTTGACCTAACCTGACAGAAGGATCATTATCAGTAACCATGGGTTGAATCATCCAAGAAATCTTTGTAGACCTGGGGTGGTGTTTATCTAAGGAGACAAGCTTAAGTCTACCTTAGACAGATGACTTTTTGCCCTATTAAGTATACCCTATAGTTCACAACTCAAAGGCGAGCCATTTGAACATCACTGATCGTGATCATGATAAAATGGAGTCATTTTGGCGAACCACGGTCAAAGAACTATGGTTGTAACATCATGTGCTCTTGGCCAGCAACATAATCCACGGGACAGCCCTTTTGGCATGAGATTATTGAGAGTAAACATAGTTGTATACTTTATTTGACTTTGACTCCTTTGTGAGCTAGGATTTTCTTAATTTGTCACATCTGACAAATAATTGCGAAAGGCGAGTTGAATTTTTAGCTTTAAATTTTTAATATTAAAATTCACTTAGACATTTATAGCTCAATGATATTTTTAATTTTGCATTTAGATTGATATTCAATCTAAATCTTTTTTTTTTTAAATTGTAATCATATTTTGATAGAAGTATTCCCTCCGATTAAAATTTTCATTTAACACAATCATCATCGGGGTTCATAAGTTTGCTTGATATTTTAGTTTATTATTTTAGATCTTTTCGACTTTATTACTTTAATAATAGAGGATCAGATCTACTGTCATATGACAGATTTAGCTTCTCAGATATTTCATTAAGTTGGAAATATTATAATATTATTTTTGGATTTTTAGGTTTTGCTAACCCGGACCAGGTCCTAAGACGCAACCAAAAATCAACCCGCGCAGCATCCTCAAACACTGAGTTTAAGCATTCAGTATAGTGTCGGGGCCCATACGAGTGCATTTGAATGCTTGTGAAATACTTGAATTGTGTATTAAATTGCTTGAAAATGAATGTGAAGAACTCACTTTACTCAAGTATTTGCATATATTTTGAAGCTATAGATTCACGCAATAGCTTGATTTGTGGCTCACATGGAAATTCAACTCTTCAAAATACTTTAATGAATCAATGAATGTGATATTCAAGTTGATTCCTCATCTTTTTAAAGGTTCTTTGCTTAGTGAATTTCTTGATTTTTGTAGCCAATTATTTAATATATCTCTTTATTTTCATTGTTGGTCAACTAATGAAGTCTCTAATTTTTTTTGCTTAATCATTTAATAGATGTACCTTGGTGTATGCTTTTTACTGATGACATTCTTCTTATTGATAAGACTAGAGAGAGAGTCCAACAGAAACTTGAATTATGGAGGTCAATTCTAGAGTCTAAAGGTTTTCGTCTAAGTAGATCTAAAACGAATATATGGAGTGTAATTTTAGTTGTAGAAGTTCTAGTGATAGTTGTGACATTAGGTGAGCAAGTCATTAATAAGAGTGGCGCTTTATATTTAGGCTCTATTGTTCAAAATGATGGTGAAATAGATGGAGATGTTATTAGTAGAATTCAAGTTGGATGGTTGAAGTGAAGGAATGCATCTGGCCTATTATGTGATAGAAAAGTTTCACTTATACTTAAGGAAAAATTTTATAAGATGGTGGTAAGACTTGCAATGACTTATGGTGCAGAATGTTGGCCAATAAAAGAGAAGCATAAGACTAACTTAAGTGTTACAGATATGACGATGCCTAGGTGGATGAGTGGCTTTACTCTTAGAGATAGAATGCAAAATGAGTATATTCGGGAAAAAGTTGGAGTAGCTCCAGTAGTAGATAAGATTAGGGAGAGTCGCCTTAGATGATTTGGCCACATAAAGCGTCTACCGTCCGATGACCCGATTAGGAGAGTAGATGCATTAGATTTGCCTTATGTTAAGAAAGGTAGAGGTAGACATAAAAAGACTTGGTTAAGATGTATAAAAATTGATCTTAGTATAATTGATTTAAATGAGAATTTGACACATAATATAACACAATGGAGACGAAGGATTCATGTAGCCGACCCTACCTAGTGGGATTAAGGCTTGTTGTTGTTGTTGTTGTTGTTGTAATCATTTAATAGATTTCTATATTTATAAAACATAATTAAATTTTCCAAATCTGCAAATAAACAAATTTATACTATGCACAAAGGTGCATCGTCTCTTTGGATTTGACTTTCAACCTCACATGATTCCTTCATGAAAGCACTCATTGCAATCAGACAATACTACCAAATCTCAAAGTACTTGCAATGGAGTTGGGTAATATGTCATGATGTGTATAAGAAGCTTGCTAAAGGTCTCTCCAATTCATGATCTTCTTAATAGGTCGCATAGCTTTCATAATATATCATTAATGAATTCCTTCATTTCATGAAAGACCATTGAATGTTCCAAACTCGTATGCAGGTATGTTTATATCATAATCTTAGGTACTTTTCCTCTTTTGGATTTAGCCTCTGATATCGCAGAATTCCTTCATGCGAACATTCATTTCAAATAGGGATCATTGCCAAAGCTTGAAGTACTTGAGTTCGAGTTGGATGTTATGTTATGATATGCACAGGATGCTTATTCATATCCTCCCATACTCATGACTTCCTTAACAAGTTTTATCGTCTTCATAACATATCATTAATGGGCTCCTTGATTTCATAATTCATCAATTATTTGATTGGAATTATCATGAGTTATGATGGAGTCCACATAAAAGGTTGGTTCATGCCTATAAATAAAATAAATAAAAGGGATTTTCTTCTCTTCAAACACACAGCATCACTTGTCCGGATATGCTTGTGAATTCTTGCAAGCTCAAAGCATCTGAGGAGGGTTCTACTTACATTTCAAGCAAAGTCCTTCAGTTTCTTTCATTCATCATTTGTAGGTTAACTTTTTCTTGAATTTTAATTTAAGCTTGTTTAAGTAGAATATTATGATTTAAATAACTCATTTAGTCCTCATTTGAATCCTTCGTAAGTGTGAAATTCTGATTAAATTTACAAACTCGGCGTCGATTATGATGCGTGAGTCTGCTCACCGCTATAAAAGCATGAGTGGTATAAATCACGGCCTAAGTCTTCATTTTTTTACCAGCGTGTATAGGTTACGCACAAAAGAAATCATGTAAATTTTCCCGTCGCGTCGCGAATGTCGCCACAGTTTTTCGTTGCTACAAAGAGCATCTGAGTTCCACTTCGTCATCAATGCTCGCAATTGAGATTTTAGGTGCATTTAAGATTGAGCATTTTATACTTTTGTGTGAGGGTTGATGATAGCAACCTAAGTCTTCATTTTTCCTACCACGCTACAAAGAGTGTATATAGGTTACCTGTACAAAAGCAATCATGTAAATTTCTCCGTCGTATTGTGAGTGTCGCCTACGAGTTTTCTCCGTCGTGCTACAAAGAGTGCGTACGGATTCCGCTCGTCACATTGAATGCGTCACATACAAGATTTTAATAAAACATTGAATTTTAGAGGAAATATTGAACATGAATAATAAAAAAAAAGGCAGCCGATTTCATCAATAGGATTTAAATTAAGTTCAATCTGAACTCCATCAAGTGGTGAAGATGAACTCATTGAATTTCACAAATCCTACCTCTCGTAAATCCTATTTTGATTCTACCGACAAGATGGTTGTTTGGTAGCGGGATAGAAGCAAGATTTATGCTAATATAAGCAAGAATTAGTATAATAGAATCTTTAAATCCTTTAGGATTTAATACCCATTGAACCATCTTATTCTAAATATCAATGAGTTAATAGAAACGATTGAGTAGGATTTAGCTTATACTATGCCTAACAACAAGAACTATAGTTTTAAATCCTACAGAACTTTGCCTTATCTCCTCCACGTTTTACCCAAAGTTCTAGATTGGATGAATTCAGGTAATGGGCTGCTCAACATGAAAACCTCTTGGCCCACTATCTTCTTGGGCTCTGTACAGCAAATGGAAAAGGGAGAGCTGATAAAAGGTTGGATCAACTAGTCAAAACAGCAAAAACGGCAACTAAATCGTACAGAATTTTGAATCACGTTGCTCTGTTTTTTTTTATCCCGGATTTAGTAAATCCTCATAGTAGCCTGACTTACGGGATTTAGACCAGCAGAAACGCGCGAAGGGCAGTGAAGGGAAAGACGAGAGAGAGAGAGAGAGAGAGAGAGATGGACCTGGGAGAGAGGGAGAGAGGGCTTCGGCTGTGGCTAGGAGCAGGAACGAACGGGCTGGGAGGAAGGAACAGAGACGCTGCCCGTTCGAACGGGAGAAAGAATGGAGTCAAGAGAGGCTTGGGGCTGCCAATAGAATGAATAGGAATCCTCTTTAGGGTTAAGTCTTATTAGGTATATATAGGATTTTTTTTTTATTTGACTAATTAATTATTCTAATTTGAATTTTTGTGATGACATTATTATATAATTAATATATATATATATATATATATATATATATATATATATATATATATATATATATATATATATATATATATATATATATATATTGATTTAAAGTTATTAGATATTGGACCTATGATACGTTTTCGATCGTATGCGGCTTGGTTAATACGGCGTCGAATCGAAGTCAATTTCAATTCAAATTTACGTGTTGTCACTTCCGATCGCTCGACATTTGTGCAAACCCGTCCGGATTGAGCACGGACAGTGTCATTTGATAGGTTTCGACATTTTGATGCTAACAGCACAATCAATTTCGCGAACGAATGTCGTTTGAACGCGTCATTGCTTTTCGGATTGATATATGTCGTGACGAAATCTTCTTGTCGATCGGGTCGAATTATGCAATATGTATATTCTGATTACGTTTGATGTTCTGAATGCAACGACGAAGTCAGTTGGTCGATCAGAGATCGTTTTGACTAATTTCGATGCCATCGAATGTATTTCAACTCTGATTTGCGCGTTGAAGCTCGTCGAATTCATCTTATGAGCTCAGCTTGACTTGTGGTGCATGCATGGAGGTCAACAAGCGGCACCTCCATGGCCACGCCTCATGTCGCTGGTCTTGCTGCTTTACTTAAGAACAATCATCATACATGGTCAGCTCAAGCAATCAAATCAGCAATCATGACTTAGGCACATGTTACTGATCAAGATGGGAAACCAATTTCAGATCAGTTTGATGGGAAGAAAGCCAGCATCTTTGCTATAGGCTCAAGTCATATTGACTAAGTGGCAGCAAATAATCCTGGCCTCATATATGACATCGAACCTCATGACTACATTCGTCACCTTTATGGTTTGGGATTGCTGAGTGATAAAAATAGTTAGTGCAATAGTTCGGGGAAACATAACATGCTCCACGATTCGTGGAATTCAAGCAGAGGAACTTAACTATCCTTCTGTAGGAGTGTCTTTTCGTGCTAATTCTGCACCAAAAAGTATTAGTAGAATGGTAACAAATGTTGGAGATGCTGATATCACCTACACTGTGGATTTTGAAGATCCTAAGGGCGTGAATATTGGGGTTTCTCCAACAGTCCTTCATTTCAATAAATTAGAGGAGAAGAAGAGTTTTAATGTCACACTAAGTTTTAAGAGTGTTCCCATGCATGCAGGTAAATCCCAATTGGTGTCACTTTCATCTGATAATTAGATTAATCTATTGTGGTTCTTTCGATAATTTTACTTCTTTTTATAAAACCAATAATGAAAAATAGCTTCATATAAAATTTGATTATGGTACAATTTGTTAACACAAAGCTAATGACAAAGGCTAGTATGAAGTTTGGATTGTAATTGTGTCATTGTGGTGCAACATGCAAACTTTCATGGTTAACTGGAGTTTGATTTGTAATTATGTCATGATAATAGTTGGAGAGTAATGCACAATGCATAAACTTCTTTTAAAACAAATTATAATTATAGAAACATGCACTCTACACTGCAAAGTGATAATAATTTCAATTAATTTATAAATAAAATTTGTTGATCTTCCATTTTTCATAAAAGTTCACACTATTTTAATTATGCCACGCACTTCTGATGAATTTTTATGCAAGGTATTTTAGAGAAATTTTTTATATATCATTGATATTGATAATTTTAGTATGTAATATTATATTCAACTTAAATTTAATTATGAGGATATGTGATCAAAAAACACGAAAAATTAGATGTTCAAATACTATGTAAAATATGGTACTAAGCAAAAGATATAGGGAGAGAGAGAGAGAGAGAGAGAGAGAGAGAGAGAGAGAGGCATACTCACATCAAAGGTATGATATACCCAATCTTTAAAATTCAAAGAGGCAGTTTGGTCAGAAAGAAGTTAAGCGAGTCAAGTTATATGCATTTGTTTAGTATGTTTTCTCATATAGCTAGGATTTCACTATAAAAATATATTACAATATATTCATTTTGAAGGTGTGAGTCGTTATTATTATTATTGATGATTATTAGAGTTATTGAAATTATTTAAGAATATATAAATATTATCACATGTGCATAATATTTGAAGTAGAAGTCAATGATATTTATTTTATAATAAATTCTTATTATTGAGTTTTTATTATCGTATTATTTTTATTCCTCTCTTCTGTTGTCTTTATATATGCACACTTGCATTCAACATAATATCGAATTCAATGATAGTTAGAGAAGACATTAACGTAAATTCAAAATCATGTTTTATTGATCCAACTTCTTTAATTTGTTTGATAATTCTATCATTTTTCTTGTCAATTTTCGTATTTTCATCTTTCACAAGCCTTAGTGGTTTCAACCATCTCTTTTTTCAACTACTTAAAATAGTTGCCCACCAACCGAGCTAAGAGACGGTGGGTTGCTTTCATAAATTTATCATTTTTATCATCTTATATTTAATCTTATTTTTAATAGTCATTTATATAATTCTAATTAATTTATCTTATTTTCATCCATTTCTTTTTATGTAGAGGATTACAACCCATAAGTTTATATCATTCTTGTCTTATTTTTTTCTAATTTTATTGACAAAATTCTCATTCAGGTATTCAGGTTATGTTTAATCCTGTCGTTTGAAACATTTAGTTTCTATATGAGCATTAAATTTTATTTATTTATTATTTAACACTTGACGAAGATAAAAAAATATTATATAGTTGCTGTTGAGATCAAATAACACTGCTAAGTCCCATTAACGTCAACATTAGCCACCTTAATTATCTACTTATAATGTCAACAATGATACAATGCTTTTAATTGAAAAAATACACTATCATCGAGGAAACATTGTGACTTTTATTTGGGTGTTTTTTTTAGTAGTTACTAACAGTTCTCGTGTCAAGGAACTAGTTTTAAAGGGAACCATTCTTTTCTTTTGAGTTCTAATATTCTTAATTTTGGGTAGAATCCTCTCAAATAAACTCTAGCCTAAGAGAACAAGAAAATATTTGGTAAGATATCCAAAAGAATTCCATCAAATTTTATTGTCTCCCATATTTTCATAAAAGAAATAATTTGACATTACATTAAAGCCACATGATCAAAACATCAATTACTCAATAGTACTAGATAACTACAGTGATATGAAAACATAGTGGTGGAGCTATTATCTAAAAAATTATGATCGGTATTATAATTTTTTTATTTTAAAAATGTTAAATCACAGTTTTCTAACTGCCACCGCACTTTATCATGTCAGGTTAAAAAATATAAATTTTTTATCGTAACTTCTTCAAAATGCAACTAAAAATATTGTTTACCAATTGCCACTTATAGTGCAGTGCGAATCTCACGATAGGCAAAAAGCTGCCCCAAACAGAGCCTAAAATTGCTATTTGAAATAAGCCGGAAACTCCATGACTAAGATCAAGAACCTCCCAAATAATTTTTTCAAGCTAATTTAGACCAACACATGATTAAATAAAGCTGAAAACTACCAGGGTTGAAATAGTTGTAAATCAAATTAAAGTTCTCCATGATGACTAAATTCAATTTATCCACACAGTACCAAAAATATTTACATACCGTCCTTAAAAGCTACTCATTGAGTTAATTTTCATTCATTTTATTCAAACAATAAGAAATTCTTCTGAAATTCTTTTCTATATATGTGGATATCTCAGCAGTTGAAATTCTTCTGAAGCTAATAAGATACAAACTTCAAGCCTTCCATGATGAGGATAGGATATAGACTTCAATCACTTTAAAAACTTTTTATATTAGCTCCACTTAAACTCTCATTCATTCATGAACTCCTGAGTAAATCTTTTTCTAACAGTGTTCACCAAAACGGGTATAAAACTTTCTTTGTTTATAAGATTTGCTTTCTCTTGCACTCTGACATTGTTTTCCTTTCATGTCGTTCATCTAGTGGCTGCTTCCTTAGAATCAATCATTAGATTCCCAGCTAAAAGGTCCTTTCATTTTATAGTTTAAAAGTATTACTCAGCAAACTTATAATATTTTTCAATTTAAATGACAATGAGCTCCTCTTACTCATGTTGTTTGTGAATTATCAAAATTATCCCCAATGCATTTCTTCATATGCTTACAACTGTGGGATATTTGTGCTATAACAATTTTTATTATGATTTTGGTAAGAGCTTTGTGCTGCTCTATCATGCGAAAAAATAATTTTATTTGCATATGCTGATACAATTTTTAACAAGATAAGTAAACAAAATGTCTAAATTTTAACAATAAATAGTCAAACTTAGTTCTATGTGTTGCTTTAAACTTACTGTTTAATTCTTTCTAATTTTTAAACATTTTCAAACTTATATATTTAAAATTTTATATTAGTGTGAATTAAATTAAAGATATTCAATATAATTATGCTTAAGAAAATCATGTCTTAATATTCTGATTTATTTTGCATCAACATGAATATGAATGAAGCTACAGTGAGAGCACTAACTTGGACGGGTCCAAATAATCAGGTTATTAACATTTTTATTAAAAATTTTAACCTTATCCTAACCCTCACCCCGCCCATAATCCAACTCCATATACCTCCTTATCCTACAGCCACAAAACCCAGGGATAAATGCCAAACATTGCACCCTCGTTCATTTAGAATATAGTTTTTATTGCGTAAAATCAATTGTGGTAGAATAAAAATTTATATTTTAGCTTTGTTGTAGAATCCAGCACATACACAGATATTTGAAGAATGAATAAGAAAATTACATAATTTTTTATGAAAAAACCCCTATATATGAGGAAAAAATCATTTACCAATAAAAAATCTTTCACTATGTATTTGTTTGAGTACAAAATTTTCCGATAACAATTACGTATAATAATATAGAGAAGGTCGGCAATGGAATCCCAAAAACAATGCGCAACCTACAGTTGTAATAATTGTGGTTTGATGATGGTGAACAGAAATGTGATCGACGTGACGTCGATGATGACCGTGAGATGGTCGGCGATGGTCACGGCGGCACGCGATGAAGTTGATAAGATGGCGGCGACCAATGGCGGCCGGCGATGGGCGGTGGTCGGCACGCCGAGTGGTGGCACCAATATGTTTGGAGGATTTTTAAGTTTTAGAGTTCTTCTCTTTAGCTTGGCTCCGCGGGAATGTATTTATAAATTAGAGGCGGAATACATAAAAAATTCAATCCACTCCATCGGATGGCTCAAAATAATTCTCGTCATCATCTGATGTATTTTAAATATTTGAATGCTCAAATAAAGTCAGAATCAAGAAATCTTAGGCTTGTTAGATCCGGCTCGTCAAGACGCTCGATTTGATTATAAATACTCCATATTTTAAAACTATTTAAAGATTTAATTGATATCACAAAGTTTCCAATGATATTTTAAGTGCTTGATCTGGACTAATTTCGACTTAGGATCATATTGCTTTTAACATCAAGATCTGTGCTTCAACTAGTGACTTTTTTAGTGTCATATGAGTTGCCCCCTATTTTTGGATGACATCATCTCTATCATCCAAAAATATATGCCAAATAATTGAAAATAATAAATTCTTAATGGAATTTGTGAGTTTATTAATCATATAATTTGAGAGAATAGATTTTCATGGACGCACAAGATTATGATGCGGGGAGCGGCGCGGGGCTCTCGGTTACAGATCGCCAAGACGCCACGGCCACTGCCAGGTGTTGCAGCTGTGCGCAGGGAGAGGCTCAGCGCCTGGCGCCGATGAGCATTTTTTTTTGGTTTTCCGCTTTTTTTTATTTTTTTCCCTTTTTGCCCCTATAGTGGGCCTATAAAAATCTTCCTAGGGTCAAGTGAGGCGACACAACTCTAATATGCTCTAGTGTTCCTCTGTATTGGATGAAAAATTATTTAGGAGAAGTTCAAAAGCTAGGATAAAAAAAAATTTTTTTCTTTTCTTTTTGTTAGCGAAGTTTTGACTTTCTTCTTAAGAAAATGTCATTCGCTTTGCTGATCAAGGCCCGTAGTTCATACGGCAAGATTTCGATTTTTTCTCGAAAGAGGCATCAACTGTCCTCGTCAGACCAACCGGGTTTGGAGACAATCAAGGCCCATATTTTATACTTTTTATTGTAGGGAATTAAATTTCTTGAAACTCCAATGGATGGTTCAACAGTTAACAACTGCCAAGATGGCGGGAAAGTGTCAATTAGGAAGCATCCTTCGAACAACTTAGAAACTTTGGCAAGTAATTTCAGAGTATTAGTAGAGAAAAATAGCTTTTTTTTTCTTTTTTTTTTTTTTGATCTCATATGTATGCATATATTTTTACGATCAGGCAAAAAAATTTTATCCAAAGTCGATACAAAGTCAAGAAAGGATATGTCCAAGTATTGGGGTGAGTGAGTTGCTTCACACAATTCTCAGACTTTTATCTCTTTCTCTCTTTTTTTATTTATTATGGATTTTTACAGGATGATGGGCGAAAGAAAATCAATAGCGTTACAGCTACATACGATATATCATCCATTATCACATCTAATAGTTTAATGGTGCTCTGCAAAAAATTTCATTTCCCTAATGAGTTGGTGGCTATTATTGCCAAAAAATTTGATCGAGCTCGTTCACCTCCGTCAGGATATTATATTATTTTTGAGATAATTCTTCATGCGGGACTGTGATTCCCATTGACTCTTGAATTGATTGAGATCTTTAAAATATGCGGTGTAGCTTTGTCACAATTTTCATTTTGAGTTTTAGTGATCATCATTGATTTGATTGTCTTCTTTAAAGAGCGTGGTGTTACTTTGAACATCAAATACCTGTGTCGAATGTGTAGATTCACATGTGATGCTCAGGGGCGTGTTTCTTATCGGGCTATAAAGAATTGAATAGAATTTTCAGCGCGGGATCCATCTAGAAATTGGTCTAATGGATTCTTTTTTCTGAAAAATGAGTGGAGTCTCCTTGAGAGATGGGGAAGATTGAATGACCTTCCAGATCCATTGCTGATTGAAGAGAACAAAATCTTAGTGACTCTTAATATTCCTGATGCAGAAAGCTTGCAGCATGAGTTATATCACATTGACAAATATATAATTGAAGATAGAATGTTTAAGGGTGATCTTTCCATTCAGGCAAGGAGATCTCATGCTCTTCCACTGAAGAGATCAAGTAAAGGTGATGAAATGTCTCATCATATTCGCAGGATTCTTTCAAGAAGCCCATTACGAAATCGCGGTGATAGCAAATGTTTCTTCTTTAAATAAAAAGAAGACATGCGCTAAAGTGACTATGTCAAATATTTACGGAGAAGATGTTCGTCCCCAGTTGGCCTCTCAGAGTTTAGCCATCTCAATTCATTATGGGGGAATTTATTTCTCGAAGCCGCATATTCCTGAAGATGTGTTAAAGCATGTATACACTGGACGTCAACAAGCAGACGAATCAGTACGTTATCTTCTCCTTCTCTTTATTTTCTTCTTTTCCTTTTTTTCTTTATATAATATTTATGATTTTTTTATTATAGGTAGCTCAAACATTAGGGCTGATGGCTCATTTAGGTGTCACTCTAGACAAGTGAAATACTGAATTTATGAAGGTAAAATATCTGCAAGGCGAGTATGAGCGAAAGATGAGTGATAAGGCCAAAGAAGTGACAGCTCTGGAGGATCAGCTAACCGAGTGTAGAACTGAGCTAGTGAATATGTCAAATTCTCTTTCTCTCCAACGTCAAGAGGTGGAGCGAACTCATGATGAGCTGATTGAGGTGAGGGCAAAGACTCGCCAGAAAGAGAAAAGACTCAAGGCACTTGCAGTAGAAAAGAAAGTTCTTGAACTGGAGAAGAAAGCATTACAAAATCGTCTTTCTGAGAATGAGCTTATAATGTCAGAAGCGGAAGCAAATGAAATCTTCTTGAAGGTAGTTGAAGACTTTAAGAACTCCCTAGCTTATCACGACGCTATCGAGGACCATGTTCAGGAAGCTCGTAATCATATTCTTGATGTTGAAGTGAAGGACTTGGAGCGCCAATGTTTGGAGGAAGGCTTCATCCGAGGATTTCTAAAAGGAATCCGCTTAGTACATCATAAAATTGGAGCTAGTATTGAGGATCTGTCTCCCAGCCAAGTGTCTGAAGTCCCTTTGCCAGATTCAAGAGATGAAGGGGTTGAGAGTGAGTTTAAGGGAGCATCTTCTAATGGTGAGGAGGACATTGATATCATATAGTATCACTTGAGGATGCATTTCTTTTCCTTTTATCTATGTATTATTCTTTATTATTATTATTTTTTGTATCCAGAATTTTGATTCTTTTTTATTTCATCATGTTAGTGTTATTAATGACATTAAAATTTTTTTAAGTGATTTGCTCTTATTTTATTTTGACATATCTGAGGTGATTGGTCGAAATATTATTCGACGACGCAAACCTGTCGTGGGAAGTCCACCAAGGACTTTTTGATCTATCCTAGGTATTAGTCAAAACATTATTTGACGTCTTACCTGTATGAAAGAGGCTGTGGAATGTCCACCAAGGATCATTTGACCTATTCTAGGTATTAGCCAAAGTGTTACTTGACTTCTTACCTGTATGGAAGAGGTTGTGGAATGTCCATCAAGGATTTTTTTACCTATCCTAGGCATTAGTTAAAGTGTTACTTGACTTCTTACCTATATGGAAGAGGGTCCGATAAAGTCCCCTTGGGATTGATCATGCCCCGACTGAGGCATAACGTGAGTTATGCATTTCTCAAGTGGGAGGATTAAATGAAAGAGATTGTTTATATGCAACAAGCTTAAAAAAATGTCATAAACTCATTACTCTGATAAAGTCGATGATACAATCATAAGATAATTTTAACAAAGATATGAGTTTGAAGAGAAAATAATAAACGAGACAAAATAAAAGTTACGAAAATTATGCAGTATGAATTATAGATAACATTTCCAGAGATTCTCAGTGTTCCAAGTTCAAGGTAAGATTTTTTCTTCTAGATCCTTGAGCTTAAATGTTCTTGGTTGACCATAGTTATAACCACATAAGGGTCATCCCAAAGAGGTGGGAGTTTATTGAGTTGAGGGCCTTTGCCCGTAGCTTCAAGACTTCACAGGACTAAGTCACCGACAGAGATGGGACAGGGTTTCACTCTTCTATTGAAGTGATGAGCTACCATTTGGTGGTAGGAAGCAGTCCGAAATAGGGTCATGTCATGAGTTTCGGGGAGTAGGTCCAGGTTCTATTGAAGTTTTTCTACATTACTATCATAATCGAATGATTGAACTCTTGGACTTGGAATCCTGATATATACTGGTATAATAGCTTCTGTGCCGAAACACAAGTTATATGGTATCTCACCAGTCACAGTTCGCAATATAGTGCGGTAAGCCCAAAGAACATTAGAGAGCTCCTCAACCCATTGCCCCCAGCCTTCTTAAGACACATTTTTAACCGTTTGAGTATAGTCGTGTTGGTAGCTTCAGTCTTCCCATTAATTTGAGGATGGGCCACAACCGTATGCAGCAGCTGAATGTGAAGATCTATATAAAAAGATGTAAAAACTTTTCCAATAAATTGGGTTCCATTATCGGTGATGATCTTTGCAGGAAGATCGAAATTACATACTATATTTTTTCAAGCAAATTATTTAACATTTGCCTCCGTGATTTTAGCGAGTAGTTCAGCTTCCACTCATTTAGTGAAGTAGTCAACAGCTAAAATGATAACATTTCGTTACCCTGATGCTACCGAAAAAGGTCCCATGATATTAATTTCCCATTGAACAAAATGCCACAGGCTTTGAAGGGATGACAGCTCTATATGCGTAGTATGAGAGAGGTTAGAGTGCAACTGATAACTCACACATTTTTTTGTGAACTCCAAGACGTTCATCGTAAACCAATAGAATCCTTGTCTTATAATTTTAAGGGCTAGCACCCTTTCTCCTAGGTGTTCTCCACATATCCCCGAGTGAACCTCTCTTAATACGTAATCGGCCTCTGATGGTGAAAGGCATTTAAGGTAAGGCTTAGAAAAAGCTCGTTTGTATTGTTCGCCTCCGATAATAATAAAGTTAGCAATTTGCCTTCGGAGACGAGTTGTAGCAGTTAAGTCTTCAGGAAGGGTCCATTCATGTAGAAAAGATAAGATGGGGTCCATCCATGAAGGTTCCTTTATCTCATTAATTGCTTGTATTACCCATGACCAATGGATACTAGGAAAATATATTTCTTCAATATGTCTTCTCTTAAATAGATCTCCAATAGCAGAATTAACGAGCTTAACGAGAGCGTCAGCTCGACTGTTCTTCTCTCGCAGTATGTGAATGATTTGATGTGTCTTAAAATGGGTGAGAAGTGACTTCACCAAGCTGAGGTATTGTGTCAACTGAGGATTATGAGTATTAAAGTTTCCCTCAACCTGGGAGGCGACAAGCTGAGAGTCAGTGTGGATCGTTAAGTCTTGAGCTTCACAATCGATGGAAAGTCTCAATCCTATGATGAGAGCCTCATATTCAGCCATATTATTGGTTGTAGGGAATTTAGGCGATGTTCATACTCTTAGGTATCCTGTTATGGGGAAATAAGTAAGATTCCTACTCCGGCACCAGTATTTACTGAAGCTTCATCAACATAGAGGGTACATTGACGAGACAAAAGGAGTATAATAGATAGCACATTTCGAGTAGGGGCAATGCATTCCACTATAAAGTTTGCGAGTACTTGAGACTTTATATCTAGTCGAGGTATGAACGGGATATCAAACTCTCCCAATTCTACAGACCATTTGATTAACCTCCCATATGCCTTTGATTTCTGTAGAATGGCCCTCAATGGTAAATGAGTGTAAACGTCGATGGTGTGAGCTTGGAAGTATAAACGTAATTTTCATGCTGAGAAAACTAAAGCCAAAGCCATCTTATCTGCCAGTGGATAACGACTTTCTATATCAGAGAGAATTTTGTTGACATAGTAAATTGGTCGTTGTATCCCATTTTTTTCTCACACTAAAACTCAGTTTATCATGTGGAAAGAGACTGTGAGATATAAGTATAACATCTCTCATTGGATAGGCTTGGATAGTAAAGGTGAAGATGCTAAATATTCTCTTAGTTGCTCAAAAGCATATTGACATTCATGAGTTCATTAAAAATTATTATTTTTAGCTTCCTTTAGTATTTTAAAGAATGACAAGTATTTATCCCCAAAATGGACTAAGAAGTGGGATAAGACATCAATTCGTCCATTCAAACGTTGAACTCCTTTGATATTCTTCAAAAGAGTCATATCTCTAGCTCGATTTTTCTGGGTTGGCTAAATCCTGGTGTCAAGAATAAGAAATTTTCCTGACGTAATCCCAAAAGCACACTTGGTCAGGTTAAGTCGCATGTTATAATGTCGAAGAAGTTTAAAGCATATTTTTTAGTCAGAAATATATTATGATTCTTCTAAACTTTTTACTAACATGTCATCCACATATACCTCCATTGTGCGGCCTAAGAGATCTTTAAAAACTTTATTCATAAGGTGTTGATAGGTAGCACCAGCATTTTTTAACCTAAATGGCATAACTTGGTAACAATATAAACCTTTATATGTTTGAAATGATGTGGCTTCTTCATCTATTTGGTCCATTTTTATTTGGTTGTAACCTGAGTAAGCATCCAAAAAATTGAGCATTTGATGTCCAGACGTAGCATCGACCAATTGATTAATTCGAGGGAGAGGAAAACTATCTTTCAGGCAAGCTTTGTTGAGATCAGTGTAATCAATACACATTCTCCAAATTCTATTTACTTTTTTAACCATGACAATATTTGCTAGCCATGTAGGGTAATGTACTTCTCGTATGAATCACACTTTTAAGAGCTTGTTAACTTCTTGTTCAATAGCTTGGAGGCGATCAGGTGCAAAACTCTGCTTCTTTTGGATGATCGATTTGAATATTGGATCAATCTTAAGGGAGTGTATGATCACATTGGGGTCGACCCCCGGCATATCTGTCAGATTCCATGGGAATATGTCTTGATTTTGTGCAAGAAGTCTATGTATTTCGCCCTCTGTTCGTCTAAGAGCAGAGATCCAACTTGTACTGTTCATATAGGTTGGTCATCTGACAATGAAATAGGGAGCAAGTCTTCTACAGTTAAAGCTCTATGGGGGTACTTCTTCATCTCGAAAATTAAAATTTTTGATGCTGAAGGTCACCGAAGGGCATGGTTAAGCTTGTCTGAGGTAACATGATTGTACTATTTGTTGATTTTGACATATCACTCCAACCCCAATAAGAGTTGGAAATTTCATCTTAAGATGAGATACCGAAGTAACGACACCAAAAATTGATTAGATGAGCCTTTTAAAGATAGCGTTATATGTCGAATCTGACTTGACCACCATGAATTGAATTGAATGAGTCACTTATCAAGAAAATTCTTCGAGGATGATAGAAAGGGTGATTATCCCCTCTACTCGCACATGACGATTATCAAACTCATATAATGGTCCTATAGCGGATTGGAGCTTTTCCCTAACCAAGCCTATGCTAAGAAATGTGGAGTAAAATAAGATATCAACAGAACTCTCATTATCAATCAAAATCCTCTTAACATTATAGCATGGGTCACCGATCCCTGTGTTGATGATAAGTGGATCTTGATGGGGAACTTGATCTCCTTCTAAGTTCGAGTCATTAAAAGTGATGGAATGATCAATATGAGATTTCTTTAACTCTGGTTCTTCAGAGGTGGCAATGAGAACTTAATTAGATAGTAGTGGTCCTCCTGCGATTGTTTCAATTTTTCCAACTATCTGATGACTATTTTATTATTTCTGTGATGATTGTCCTAGTTGCCCCCCAGTTGGAGTTATGTTTGCTTAAGTCGATTGATTCTTCACAAATCGACGTAGATATCCTTGTTGAATGAGCCTCTCGATTTCTTCTTTGAGTTGTTTACATGCCTCAATAGTATGTTTACGACTTTGATGGAAGTCACAATATTGCTCTTGATTTTCTGAATTTGGTTTCAGAGGATATGACCACTTGTTGGTCTCTTCATCTCGAATGGTCATTAGGACGTTAACACGAGATGTGTTCAGTGGTGTGTATTCCTTTTCTGATTGTGGTTCACATCATTGATGTGAGGGCCGTGGAGGGAGATCATGACTGCCTTGTTGCTTCTTTTGATGGGATTGTCGATCTACATTTCCTGGGGCGCTCTTACATTTTCCTGTGGATTGTTCAAATTATTTACGATGGGCATAAATAGCCTCATTGGTAGAAATTTGTGCTTCCACACGATGAACCAAGTTGGCATATGAGCGGACCGTATCTCGCATTAGTGATGAGTAGAAAGGCCTAGGACGAAGCCCTCCAAGGAAAAACCCTCTTAATAGTTCAGGGTCTACTCCATGTATTTGGTAAGCTTCTAAGGAGAATCTCTAGAAGTATTCCTTAAGTGATTCACCTTCATTTTGACGAATGCTTGAGAGATAAGAGGAATCTTTAATGATCCTCCGGTTTGCAATGAACTGTTCTACAAAAATTGTTATGAGTTCATCAAAGGTATGGATGGATCCTCTTGGAAGGGAGTAAAACTAAGTGCGAGCCTGCCCCTTAAAGGTAATTGGAAAGACCTGACAAAGTAGTGTGTTGGGAGTTTGTTGGATATGCATGATGGTCCTGTAATGGTCGATATGTTCATATGGAGTTGCCCCATCATAAGGGTCGATGCTCGGAAGCTTGAACTCTACGGGAATATGATATTGAAGAATAGCTTCAGTCAGAGGTGAAGACTCCAGATAGTCGCGATGAGAGGGAAGATGATTTCTATCTTTAAAATAGAATTCTTCTCGCACTAAGCATTGTAATTCCGCACGTATGATGTGGCGGGTGGAGTTAACAGGACGAGAACGTGCCAAGCTACCAGCAATAATTGGTGGATTAGCAGTCAGATGAGCTGCAAGTGATGGATGAGTAGAAAGATGTCGAGGAGATCGACATCCGCGATCAAGCGGAGGAACTTGGTCGATGGCGAAGGCCGTATTAGCATTTTGACCTTCCCTGGCTAACGATCGATCATGGGGGAGATGCGTATATCGCAGTAGTGGCTGTCGTGTATCTCGTAAAAATTAGATTATCTCATTTTGAGACTCTTCCATTCGGCACACACGATCTTCTAGAGAGATTCCTGTTGTACCTTCACCGATAGGGTCATGCCTATCAGGGGAAAGTGAGGCAGAAGCTTGACGTCCTTGGTTCAAGAATTGGTTTTAAGAGTGACGAGAGTTAGAGCGGGATGCTCCATTATTACAAGTATTGCGCCTATTGGCCATAAAGTAGATGTTCACAGAGATTGCGATTGAGGGGTTTGCTTCCCACAGACGACGCCAAACTATTGCATGCTAGAAAATCAATTTCAGTAGCATAAAAATTTACGCCTTAGCTTTGTTGTGGAATCCAGCACACACATAGATGTTTGAAGAATAATAAGAAAACCTTAGGATTTTTTGCATGGAAAACCTCGTATGGGGAAAAACATGGGGCCTTGATAAAATCTTTCACTATATATCATTTGAGTATAAAGTTTTCCGATAAATGATTATATATGAGAAGAGGCGACAATGGGAATCCCAGTCAGTAACAAGTATACAAGCGTGGTTAGGTTATGCTTGATTGTTGGTAAGTTGATGATGGTATGGCGGGGTTAGCGACTAAGGTGGCCGGTCGATGGTGGTGATGGCCTAGAGATGGTCGTGATAATTGGCGGCGACAGCAGTGGTCGGCGTGGTTGGTGGCAACCGGCGATGGTGGCAACGAGGATCGGCAGTGGCGGGCGGCGGTGGTTGGCTACTGTGGTCGGCGTCGAGTAATTAACAATTATGTTTGGAGGATTTTTAAGCTTTATAGCTCTCTCTTCTCTTTAGCTTGGGTTCCCCTCATGTGAAGAATGAGGAGCTATTTATAGATTAGAGGGAGGACGTTTCTGTGAATACATGCAAAATCCAATCCACTCCATGAGATGGCTCAAAATGATTTTCTTGATCATCTGATGTATTTTAAATATTTGAATGCTTAAATAAAGTCAAAATCAAGAGATCGTGGGTCTGTTAGGTCTGGCTCGTCAAGATGCTCGATTTGATCATAAACACTCCATATTTTAAAAAAAAAATATTTAGGGAATTAATTGATATATCAAAGTTTTCAATGATATTTTAAGTGTTTGATCTGAACTAGTTTCGACTTAGGATCAGATTGCTTTTAACATCAAGATTCGTGTTTCGACTAGTGAGATTTTTAGTGTCATATCAGTTTTATAGAAGATACAATAGGCAGCTAATTCCTTATTTTGTTATCTTTCTTGACATTTTGATCTAATTCATAGAGATTATCAAACATGCTTAACTTAATTCTCTTAACAATTTGTTTTTTTTTTTATAAAATCGTTAATGCCGGTTTGAAGTATAGATGAAAAAGAGATGAAGAGCATTTTTGAAATCATTACTTTGGGCCTTCACTAAAAATGTTCATGACTACAACCTGATGATGAGATTATTTTTAGTGCACATATCTTTTGTTTCATGCATTATATGTTATCTCTAAAAAAAACTAACAAACTAGATAATGCAGTGAAACTATATTTATATCATATATGAGCTCAAATGTATAATTTTATGTTGATAAAAAATATATTAAAATATTCAAATAAATATATATATCGCTATCATTTTGTTTTGTTTTTTTTTTTTTTTGGTTTTTTTTTCTAGTCTTAGTGACCATTAAATTAGATTTTTAATGTTAATATTTACTTTGAATTAAATCTTTTTGTTAAAGATAATATTTTTAATCAACTCTTCAATAAATCAAAAATCTTAATATAATAATAATAATAATAATAATAATAATTATTATTATTATTATTATTATTATTATTATTATTATTATTATTATTATTACATTTTGGATATCACACAATTATTATATATTTACATATCAAATATATAAATTTTAATATTTATATAAACAACATCTAAATTTTTAATATTACATCAAAATATCATCATTAACTTTTTAAAGTGAAATACATCTTTTCATGTTAAGAAAATATTATATTTATAAATATCAAATTTTAGATATTAAATATTTAAATATATAAGAATTATGTAGTATATATGTAAATCTTTCTTTTTATTTTTTATTTATATCCCCTTCAACCAATTAAGTCATTAAGGAGTTAATATTGTGTATGATCAAGTCATTAAGGATATGTATATTACAAGGACAACTAACCAAGGTTTTTTTTTTTTTTTTCTTCTATTTCAGTTGGACTATACTAAGTATCTGCTTTCAGCCCATATCCTTTTGTCTTAGTTATGAATGTACGTACTAGACATTAATAATAGACATTAATAATGCTCATGGCTCAAATTCTTTTTTTCTCTTAAAAAATATACTATTTTACATTTTGCCTATCTTTAATTTACATTTTATGAAATAAAGCTCTCTCCAAAAAAATTAATTTAACTCATTACTGTTAAATGACTATTTAATTAATTAAAATAAAATTTCATAAATTTAATAATCTTATTCACATATATTTTTTTCTGTTAAATTTAATAATATTATTTTACTAATTATTTATATATTTTTCGAAATATTAATTTTATATATTATTTAATTATTTAAAATTTTGCCTACCTTAAAATAACAAGCTAGTTCCGTTTCTTCTTTGGTGCATGCTTTTTAGTTGATATTCTTCTTGTTGATAAGAATAATAAGGGAGTTCAACAAAAATTTAAAATATGGATGCCAACTTTAGAGCTTAAAGTATTTCATTTAAGTAAATCTAAAATAGAATACATAGAGTATAATTTTAGTAGTAGTAGATTTAATGGTGAGATTACGACAATGGGCCATTCACTCATTAAAAAGAGTTGTTGCGTCTTTGGAAAACCGTTCTTGTAGAGTAAAATTTATCTTAGCGTTGATTAGTCCCGCGAGTAATTAAAGCGAAATGACACTCAATTTTAACGTGGAAAACCTCGAAAAGAGGGAAAAACCAGAGCTAGATAAAAGATTCCACTATGTATCCTTTTGAGTACAAAATCTTCCGATAACGGGATTAGAATTCTATTTAAGAAAGGGACAACGGTAACGATCGGTTTATAATAGTTCTTGATGTTGGAGATCTTTGGGTAACGGTGGAAATCTTGGGTATACGATGGCGGGTGATGGTCGCGATCTTGCTCGGGATCTTCAAGCTTTAGAGCTTTCTCTCCCTCCTCACTTCACTTTTCCTCTTCTTCCTCGATCGGACTCTTCCTCTTCTTCCTTGCCTTCTTCCTTGCTTTACCTTCCTTCTTCTTCACTTGCTTGGACTCTTCTTCTTCTTCCTTGCTCGGGTTCTTGTTCTTCTTGTTCTTCTTCACTTGCTTCACTTCACTTAGCAGCAGCTTAGGCCCCTCCATGTGAGGAGTGAGGCTGTTATAGATGGGAGGAGGGTATTCTAGTAAATTCATATAAGACTTACCTCCCCTCGATCGGACGCTCAGATGACTCCTTGATCATTTGATGTATTTTGAGCATTTGGATGCCCAAATGAAGTCGAATTATGAGATCTTAGGCTCATTAGATAGGCTCGTCAACCTTCGATTTGACTATAAACACTTCATATTTGAGAGCTTTTGGGATTTAATTGATGTTCAAGATTAATGATATTTTAAGTGCTTGATCTCGATGGTTTTGACTCAAAATCATATAACTTTTCGACATCAAGATTTGTGCTTTATTTAGTGGTATTTTTGAGTCATATCGGTTCTATTTTGGATGACATTAGCTTAATCATCAAAATATATGTCTTAAATTGAAAATAACTTGGAAGTTTTGAGCGTTTAGGGGACATGAGCGGCGTCATTGTGCCTTGAAGCGCAGCGGCTTGTGATGGCCGCAGCGGCCTTGTGGCCTATTTGCGGTTATGTGACCGTCGGTCGAGGCGGCAGCGTGGGTCGTATGGAAGCGTGGGATGCGCGGGCAGCGTCTTCGGATCCTTGTGAAGCGGTGGGTGGATTACGCCCGTGCGCACTGCGTATCACGTCTGGCCGAATTCCTTCTGGGCGTCGAACCATTCCGTGGCGGCTCGGGTCTCGCCATTCAGCGTGGGTTGGTCGCGAGCCATTCAGCGATGGCGGTCGCAGACCATTCCGCGATTTGTCATGAGCGTCGGTGAAAGAACGGGTCAAATGGGCGGAGGCCGTGAATATGGCTGGCAGCGTCTGACGCCAAGCGTCTGCAGCGACACGTCTGTGCGCTGCCTTATCTGTGCAGCTCGTCTGCCATGTAGCAATCTAAGCCAGTCACTGGCTGCTAGCGTATCGTCTGCTGTAGCCGTCTACTGGCTGTAGCCAGCGTCTTAGCCTTCGGTCAGCCGCATGAGTGCCAGCCAGAAATTTGGGCGGTTTGAGCCGTTTGAACCGTTTTGAGGGGTTTTCTGGTTTGCCCATATGGGGGTTATAAATACCCAGGATGAGAGGCCTGTCCCTCCTCTTTTCTCTTGAGTGAGGGTCCTTTGGAAGCGTCAAGCGTTCAAGCCTGATCATCGTCGTGGATTCGGTTCGACCCGTCGGCCGTCCGGGTTAGCGATCGAGAGCGTCAAGGCCCACGGTGCATACGTCGTGGTTCCGGTTTCACCCATCGAGCCGTCCGGGATTAGGGAAGCGTGAATTCAGACTGTCGTGGTCCGGTTTCACCGACTTTCGTCCGGTTCGAACCGTCGGATCGTCCGGGTTGAAAGCGATCCGGGAGCGGGGTTGTGAAATGCGATGAGGTCGGCTCATTGTCGTGATGGTGACTTACAAGGGTGGTCGGCGGGATCGTCGGCGATGGTGGTAAGGCGAGCCTGCCGGCGATAGTGCCGGCGATGTCCGGCAGTGTCAGAGCGGTGGCCAGTATGGTTAGCGGCCAAGCGATGGTGGTCGCGGCGTGACGGCGACGGATCTTTGACTATCGAGGTTGTTTGTGAGTGTTAGATGGCGTTAACATTGGAAATTACAAAGTTTTGACCTATCAGGAGGTTATTTGTCGAGTGTTACTCGATGGCGTTAACGTGTGGAAGAGTGGAAGTCCACAAGACGTTTGACCTTTCTGGGTTGTTTGTGGAGCTTTGCTCGATGACGTGCTTTGTATGGAAAGATGAGGATCCACAAGGGCGTTTGACCTTTCACAGGTTGTTTGTCGAGCTTTGCTCGATGACGTGCTGCGTATGGAAGATCGCGAAGTCCACCAAGGGGCGTTTTGACCTTTCACAGGTTGTTTGTGAGCTTTGCTCGATGACGTGCCGTATGGAAGATCATGGAGATCCACCAGGGCGTTTGACCTTTCTGGGTTGTTGTCGAGCTTTGCTCGATGACGATTAACTCGTATGGAAGAGATCGCGAGATCCACCAGGGCGTTTGACCTTTCACAGGTTGTTTATGAGCTTTTCGATGGCGTGCCGTATGGAAAGTTGAATTAATCTCTTGAGTAGTCAGCGGTGGCGTGCGTCAGTCGATGGATAGCCGGCACAATGGCGATACCGGCGATGCAGCGATAAGTGATGATGGCCAAGTCAGCGGATAATAGCGACAATAGTGAAGTGGCGAAAGATGCCGGCGATAGTTAGCGATGGCCGGCGGCAGTAGTAAGCGGTGGCCACTATAGTGGTTAGCGGCCGTGAGTGGTCAGCGGCGGCAATAGTTGTCGGCAATTGGTAGCGTCGATGTCAGCGGATAATGGCGACAATGGTGATAAGCGAAGATTGCCGGCGATGGTCAGCAGCGATGGCACGATAGTAGTCAGCAGTGGTGGCGGCAACGATGAAGTTACCCATCAAGGTTGTTTCTCGAGTGTTATCGATGACATTAACAGTGTGGTACAAAGTTTTGTCCTTTCACGGGTTGTTTGTCGCTTTTTTGATGGCAATGCCGTATGGAAGAAGATCGCGAGATCCACTGGGGCGTTTGACCTTTCTGGGTTGTTTATGAGCTTTTACTCGATGACGTGCTGCGTATGGAAGATCGCGAGAAGTCCACAAGGGCGTTTTCGGCGGCGAAGTATTAGTTGGCGGATGACCGGCGATGATGTGGTGGCGTAGCGGAGATTCTGCCGATAATGGTGGCGCCGGCGGCAGTAGTGGCGGTGACAACTAAGGTTAGCGGCCGGAGGTGGTTAGCGGCGGTAGTCGGCAGCGGAGATCTTTGACTATCAAGGTTGTTTGCGAGTGTGACTTCGATGGCGTTAACTTGTATGGAAGAGGTCCATCAAGTCCCCAGGATTGATCATGTCCCAATTGAGATGTAACATGAGTTGTATATTTCTCAAGTGGGAGGAAAAGTAAAAGAAAAAGCAAATCTTGTTAGAAAAAAAGTGAATTCACTAGTTCAATGATATAATCATAAGACAGTGCGGGCTTTAAGAGAAAATGACAACAACAAGCTGACAACAAGCTTTAATCTAGTAGGTGGGGTGAGTTATATAAGGATGAAATGAGGCAGATAAAAGTCATAATAATTATGCATTAAGATTCACGATAATATTTTGAAGATTCTTAGTATTCCAAGTTGAGGTAGAGTTTTTCCTTACGGGTCCTTGAGCTTGAGCGTTCATGGCTTGACCATAGCTATGACCACATACGGACCATCCCAGAGAGGTGAGAGTTTATTGCGCTGAGGGCCTTTGCACACCGAGACTTCAGCGGACCAAGTCACCGGATATGGGATGAGGTTTCACTCTTACATTGAAGTGGCGAGCTACCGTTGGTGATAGAGCGGTCAGTAGGGCCATATCCGAGTTTGAGTAGGTGCAGGTCTTCTTGGGAGTTTTCTTCATTACTTCCATGATCGAAAAGCGGACTCTTGGACTTGGAACCCGATATCCACGGTATGATAGCTTACGTACCAAAACACAAGTTATCTGGTGTCTCTGGGTTAGTGCGTGGCGTGGTGCGGTAGGCCCAAAGAACATTGGGAGCTCATCAACCCATTGCCCCGACCTTCTCAAGGCGTGTTTTTAGTCCTTTGAGTATGGTCTATTGGTAACCGGTTTGCCCATTAGTTTGAGGATGTCTACTGGCCGTATCACGGCGGTGAATGTGAAGATCTTTGCAAAAGGGCGTAAAGACTTTTCCGATAAATTGAGTTCCATTGTCGGTGATGATCTTTGCGGGAAGACGTCGACATATTATATTTTCGGACAAATTGTTTGGTATTTGCCTCTGATTTTAGCGAGTGGTTGGCCTCTACCCATTTTGTGAAGTAGTCGGCTAGAATGATAAATTTTGTTGCCCGATCTTTGTGGAAAAGGTCCCATGATATCAATCCCCAGCAAAGGGCCATGGGCTTTGAATGGATGAGAGGTTGCATGGCATGTGAGGAGGTTAGAATGCAATTGACAACTTAGCATTTCTTTGTGAATTCCAAAGGCGTCTTGTTTCATTGTAGGCCAATAAAACCCTTGCCTCATGATTTTAAGGGCCAATGCTCTTCCTCCAAGGTGTTCCCCACATATTCGAGTGAACCTCTTTTAGCAGCGTGTCGCACGAAGGTGGAAGGCATTTGAGATATGGACGAGAAAGCTTCGCTTGTATAGTTCACCTCCAATAATAGCAAAGTTTGAAGCTTGTCTTGAGGCAGTTCGGAAGTTGGATCTTCGGGAAGGGTCCCTTCTTGTAGAAAAGATAGGATCGGGTTTATCCACGAGCGTTCCTTTTCCTCATCAATAGTTTGAATTATCCATGGCCCTTGGATACTAGGAAAATGTATTTCTTCAACATGCTTTCTCTTAAATAGATCTCGGTGGTAGAGGTAGCAAGCTTAGCAAGGCGTCGGCAGAGTATTCTTCTCTCGTAGTATGTGGATGATTTGATGTGTCTTGAAATGAGTAAGAAGAGATTTTACCAAGTGGAGATATTGCAGTTGAGGATTATGAGTATTAAAATCTCCTCCAACTTGGGAGGCGACAAGGCGGGAGTCGGTGTGAATTACTAAGTTTTGGGCTTGATCGATGGCGAGTCTCAACCTGCGATGAGCCTCATATTGACCATGTTATTAGTTGGGGAATTTTAAGCGAAGTCCATACTCAGGGTATTTTCTTTGGGGAAACAAGTAGGATTCCGCACCGGCCAGTACTTCAAGCTCCATCAACGTGAGAGTCCATCGAGGAGATGAAAGACATGGATAGCTCTTCTAGAGTTGGGTTGGTGCATTCCACTATAAAGTGTATTTGAGACTTTATGGCGGGAGTGAAAATTTATATCAAATTCTCCCATTCTCTGAGACCATTTGATCAATCTTCCGGATGCTTACGGTTTTACGTAAGATGGCCCTTAATGGTAAATCGATTAGCGATGGTGTGAGCTTGAAAGTATGGGCCAATTTTTTTGAGAAAAGTGCCTTGAGCCACTTTATCGCAAATGGATAACGACTTTCTATATCGAGAGAATTTTCTTGGCGTAATAAATTGGTTGTTGTGCCCCATCTTCTTCTCCGGAGCTTATTGCGTGGGAAGAAAACCGCAAGATATAAGTATAACGTTTCTCCTTGAATAGGTTTGGATAGAGGCGGAGATGCTAGATATTCTTTTAGTTGCTCAAAAGCATCTTGACATTCATCGGTCCATTGAAAATTATTATTTTAGCTCCCTTCAATATTTTAAAGAATGGCAAGTATTTGTCCCAGGCAGCTAGGAAATGGGATAATCGACAATTCGACCATTCAACGTTGAGCGTCTTTGATATTCTTGGAGGAATCATATCTTGGAGAGCTTTGATTTTTTTGGGGTTAGCCTCTATCCACGGTGAGTTACCATAAATCAAGAAATTTTCCAGCGTAACCAAAAGCACACTTGGTTGGGTTAAGTCGGTATGTTATAGCGTCGAAGGAGGTCAAAGCATGCTTCTAAGTCGAAATATGTTGTGACTTTTCTAAGCTTTTCACTAACATGTCATCCACATACACCTCCATTGTGGCCTTAGGTCTTTAAAATCTTATTCATGAGGCGTTGATAGGTAGCACCGGCATTTTTTAATCAAATGGCATGACTTGGTAACAATATAAACCTTTATATGTTTGAAAGCGTAGCCTCTTCATCTATTGGGTTCATCTTTATTTGATTGTACGAATAAGCATCAAAAGCGAGCATTTGATGTCCGGATGTAGCGTCCACCAATTGATCGATTCGAGGAAGACTATCCTTTGGCAGCCTTATTAAGATCGGTATAATCACACACATCCTCCATGTTCCATTTTTTTTTTAACCATGACAACATTTGCTAGCCATGTGGGGTAATGCACTTCTATGAATCCGCTTATGAGCTTGTTAACTTCAATAGCGAAGGCATGGGTCGCGGTGCAAAACTCGCTTCTTTTGGATGATTGGTTTGAGCGTTGGATTAATTTTGAGGAGTCGTGATTACATTGGGGTGACCATATCTCTGGACTCCAAGCAAATATGTCTTGATTCTATAAGAAATTTATATACTTTTCCCTTTGTTCTTAGAGTAAAGATCCCACTTACCTTGTTAATGGTTGGTCATCGATATCTATTAAGAGTAAATCTTCTACTGGGAAGCTTTTGAGGTACTCTTTCATCTCGAAAGTTAAGATCTTGATCTTGAAGGTGATGGAAGGCGGTTGAGCTTGCGAGATAACATGATTGGTACTGTTGATTTCCACAAACCTCCAACTCCAGGGGTAGGAAATTTTATCTTGAGATGAGGCAAGTGATAGCAGAAAATTGATTGGAGGGGCCTCCAAGATTGCATTATATCAGAATCGACTTCACCACCATGAATTGTATTAAATGAGTCACTTGTCGAGAATTCTCAGGGTAGCGAGGAAGAGTGATTGTCCCTTCTGCCCGTACTGGGTGATTATCAAACCCATATAGTGGTCCGGCAGCTGGTTGGAGCTTTTGCCTAGCCAGGCCCATGTTAAGAAAAGTTGAGTAAAATAAGACATCGACAGAGCTCCCATTGTCGATCAAAATTCTTTTAACGTTATAACAAGGATCCGATCCACTGGCGATGACAAGTGGATCTTGATGAGGATATGGACTCCTTAAGTCGAGTCATTGAAAGTGATGGAATGATCAATACGAGACTTCTTCAACCTCGGTTCTTTGGAAGCGATGCGAGAACTTGATTATGTAGTATCGATCCTCTGCGATTGTTTGATTTCTCCAATTATTTGATGATTATTTGATTGTTTTTTGTGATGATTGTCTGGTTGCCCCAAGCGGAGGTGTGTTTGTTTGAGGTGGTTGATTCTTCACAAAGCGGCGTAGGTATCCTTGTTGAATGAGTCTCTCGATTTCTTCCTTGAGTTGTATACATGCTTGATGTAGTATGTCCACGGCTTGATGAAAATGACAATATTGCTCGATTTCAATTGGTTTCAATGGATGCGGCCACTTGATATGTTCTTCATTCGAATAGCCATCGGAGGTTAACGAGATGTGTTCAGTGTGTATGTCTTTTCGATTGAGGTTCACGTTGTTGATATGGGGGTGTGGAGGAGATCATGGCTACCTTGTCTTCTTTTGATGGGCTGTCGGTCCACATTTCTGGGTGTTTTTGCGTTTCCCATATTGTTCAAATTATTTGCGATGAGCATTAATAGCTTCATCGAGATTTGTGCTTTACGATGAACTAAGTGGGCATGAGCGGACCGTGTCCCTCATTAATGACGAATAGAAAACCACAGGCGAGTCCTCAAGGAAAACTCCTCTTAATAGTTGAGTACACCCCGGTATTTGGCGAGCTTCTAAGAGAACCTAGTATTCTTTGAGTGATTCACCCTCGTTACTGAATCTGGGAAAGATGGGAGGAATCTTTAATGATTCTCTTTGCAATGAAGCTGTTCCACAAAGAAGCGAGTTAGTTAAAGGTATGGATGGATCCCCTTGGAAGAGAATAGAACCAAGTGCGAGCTTGCCCTTTGAGGAGGGAAACGACAAAACGGTGTGTAGCTTCGTTGGATATGCATGATAGTCTGTAATGGTCGATGTGTTGGTGGGTCGATTGCCCCATCATGAATCAATGCTGGAAGCTTAAAACCGATGGATGTCGAAGAATGGCTTAAGGTGAGGACTCCTCATAAGGTGTGGGTGAAGATGATTTCTATCTTGAAGGTGAAATTCATCTTGTATTAAGCGTCGTACTTCTGCTCGAATGTCATGATGTGCGGGATTAATGAGATGAGCATGTGTGAAGCTATCAACAACGATCGGTGGATTAATGCCGGTTGGTACCCTTGATGGATGAGTGGAACTAGCGTGTCGAGGAGATCGTTACGGTCTCCATGGAGGAACTCAGTGTCGGGAGGATTAGCGTTTTGACCTCCTCAGGCAATGGCCGATCTTGGGGAGATATGTTTTGTAGTAAGCGGTTGTAGTCCTGCAAAAGTGGATCATCTTATTTTGAGACTCCTCCATTCCGGACGATCTTCCAAAGAGATTCCGTTCAGCCCTCAACATGGCGTCCTTGGTTTAGGGATGGGTTTTGAGAATGGCGGAG
Organism: Cymbidium sinense; assembly: GCA_021442155.1. NCBI lineage: Eukaryota > Viridiplantae > Streptophyta > Magnoliopsida > Asparagales > Orchidaceae > Cymbidium > Cymbidium sinense. The sequence continues at coordinate 99,260,532 of CM038217.1, read as the reverse complement.
TTGGGCGGGAGGTTCCATTATGGCGAGTGTTGTACTATTATATGCGTGGATGTTCAGTGAGGTTGAAGGGTTTTACATCCCACAGGCTGATTGCGTCTTTGGAAAACCATTCTAGAGTAAAATTTATGCCTTAGCCTTGTTGAAGTCAGTCACACGAGTAATTAAAAGCGAACATGAGACACTCAGAATTTTAACGTGGAAAACCTCGAAAGAGGGGAAAAACCACGAGCCATAAAAGATTCCTATGTATCCTTTTGAGTATAAAATCTTCCTCAGATAACGGGATTACAATTCTGAAAGGGACACAACATGTAACAACGATCGGTTTATAATAGTTCTTGATGTTGGAGATCTTTGGGTAACAGTGGAAATCGGGTATAACTAACGATGGCGGCGGCCGGCAGTGGTGCGATCTTGCTCGGGGATCTTCAAGCTTTAGAGCTTTCTCTCCCTCCTCACTTCACTTTTCCTCTTCTTCCTCGATCGGACTCTTCCTCTTCTTCCTTGCCTTCTTCCTTGCTTTAGCTTCCTTCTTCTTCACTTGCTTGGACTCTTCTTCTTCCTTGCTGGGTTCTTGCTTCTTCACTTCTTCTTCACTTCTTCACAGCTTCAGCTTAGCCCCTCCATGTGAGTGAGGCTGTTATAGATGGGAGGAGGGTATTCTAGTAAATTCATGTAAGGCCCCATACCACTCGATCGGACGGCTCAGGATGACTCCTTGATCATTTGATGTATTTTGAGCATTTGGATGCCCAAATGAAGTCGAATTATGAGATCTTAGGCTCATTAGATCGGCTCGTCGAGCGCTTCGATTTGACTATAAACACTTCATATTTGAGGTTTTTTGGGATTTAATTGATTTAATGATATTTTAAGTCTTGATCGGTTTTGACTTAATCGTATAAACTTTCGACATCAGATTTGTCTTTGGTGGTATTTTGAGAGCCATATCAAGAGTGAATATTTTAAATTTATTGAGTTTATTGTCCAAAGTGATGAAATAGATGGTGATGTCATTAATAGAATTTAAGCTAGAGCCTAGAATTCAAGATGGTGATGTCATTAATAGAATTCAAGCTGTAGATATATTATATTCAATCTAATTAATACAGAGAGATAATACTAAAAAGATTTAGTAAGAAAATTTTTTATGATGTCATTAATGGATATCACATAGCTGATTTTTTTTTTTTTTATGATGAGGTGTCATTTCATCTATTATGTGGTGTTGTTCGTAGTAATCAGAAGGCGCGATAATGGCTAAGATCTTTTCGTAAGGATATTACATCCGCGAAATCAAAGATGGACTGAAAAATATTCAATCTTATTCGTCCTTATCATCTGAGCTAAGAACAGTAGATACATAGCTGATTAGGTCTCGTGGTTGTTATATCCTTTCAACCAATCAACCCGAGCCGTCCGGCTAATTGATCGGCCTTTAGATTGGAGCAGTTACACCCGCGTTCTTATGTTCTATATGGGGCCCACAAAAAATGAGGCGTTGACTTGTCCTGATTGCGGTCCGTGCGACCACGTCGATGCACTGAGTGCCGTTCTCTCTCACCTTCCAGCCTGCTTCCCAATCGCATTAAAAAATAATCATTATCATCATTTAAGAAAATAAAATTAAATGAGCTTCAGCTTTATCACATGCTGATGCCCTTCGCTCACGGGGCCGGCGCGAGTAAAATGCACCGAGAGTTATTTTTATTCAAATAAGCAAGCAAAACGTGCAGCTTACCTGATTCTTTTTCTTGGTAGCACAATTACGACCGGGCCTACGCGACCATTATTATATATCTTTCGTGGGGACCGTCGCATAGAGAAAACCGAGCGTATGAATGGTCTTGATCAGCTTATGTTAATTTGATTAACGGTTCGGATCTGATTCTTTTTCTTGGAAGTTATTTTTTCTATTCTTTTTTTTTTTCAGAACTAAATCGTAGCTAAAAAAATAAGAATTAAATATTTATTTGATAAAAATAATGACATTATTGCATTTTATTTTATTTTATTTTAAAAGATTTACATAAATGTCACACAATTTTTATGTATTTAAATATCTAATATTTAGAATTAAATATTTATTTATATAATATTTTTCTATATTTAAAAAATATATATTTTATTTAAAAAAATAAAATAAATGATAATGATATTTTTGATATAATATTGAAGATTAGAATATTATATATATAAAAATTAAAATTTTAATGTTAGATATATAAATATTTAAGAATTATGTGATATGTATGTAAATTTTTTTTTATTTTTTATATTTATATTTTATGCTAATTTATTGAGATTTTTTTTAAAATTATAAATTTCTTTTTTTTTATATACTAACTACTGAGGACCGCAACCTAGCCACTCCGATTGGTGAGCCACATAGATGGTCAGAAAAGGCCGGCGATTTGCATAATGCAGGCGGATTTAATGCGCAAGGCCATGCGGCAAATTATAATTGGCAATGGCTTTTTTATTTTTTTACTGTCCCCAAAAAAAGTGTCCAAAAACAAATCATATTGTGGAAGATTCATGGCTGATGTTTAAGAAAGAATATTATTTAAATAATAATAATACATTTTTATAATTTATTTTTTAGTATTTAAGAAAACACAAATCATATACGCATATATATATATATATATATATATATATATATATATATATATATATATATATATATATGATATAATCTCAAAATCTCTAGTCAGCCTTAATCTTGATGTGAAAGTTATATGATTTTGAATTACCGTCGAGATGACTTAAAATATCATTGGAATCTTTGGGACTCAATTAAATCAAACACTCTCAAATATAGTGTTATAGTCAATCGGCGTCTTGATCTAACGAGCTGATCTCATAATTAGACTTTTTGGGCATCAAATGCTCAAATATATCAAATGATCAAAGGAATCATCTTGAGCCGTCCGTCAAAGTGGTGATATGAATTCTGAATCACCCATCTATAAAATGGCCTTCCCCCATGAGAGGTCAATAAATGAAGTGGTGAAGAAGAAGAAAGAGGCTGAAGCAAGTGAAGAAGAAGAAAGCAAGGAAGAAAGCAAGGAAGAAAGGAAAAGCGAGCAAGGAGAAGAGGAAGAGTCAAGCGAGGAAGAAGAGGAAGAGTCAGAGGAAGAAAGGAAAAAAGGAGAAATGGAATAAAGGAAGAGTCGCAAGGAAGAAGGAAAAGCAGTGAGGAGGAAGAGAGATTTCAAGCTGATCTTGAAAGCGATCGCACTCGCCTCATTTACCATGTAAAGAACCGTCTTCATATTCTCTGTATTCCGAAGTTATCTCAATAATGATACAACGATCATTGTTACATAGTTGTATTCTCTCTTATCAATTTTGTAATCGGTTATCAGGAAGACTTTGTACTCACGAAGCAGTGAAGCTTTTGAGTGGCTTTTTTCTTTTTCCGTTAAAGTGGAGTGTCTCTGTTAAATTCTTTTCTTATTATCTTTGGATTCGACAGTATGAAACTTTCACTCTTCATGTGGTTTTTTATTTATATATATATATATATATATATCTCTCTCTCTCTCTCTCTCTCTCTCTCTCTCTCTCTCTCTCAAAATTCAAAATATCTTAGTTTAAAATATGAACTATCAAATTATAGGGCAAGATCTTACATTGCATATTAGTTATTAAATTCAAAATTCTTTAGATTGAAATAATCACTCAACAAACATAAAAAAAAAAAGATGGCATTATATTACCCATTATTTTAAAAATCAGATTAAACACACTAGCTCAATCAATTGGACTGTAAATCAAACATATAACTTATCCAATTAACTTAAAATTTTATTTTCACATTAAATTAGTGCAAATCGATCATAACCTTGACTCAACTTATGAACCTACAAGCTGGTCCCCTTTAAGGCAATTTTTTTAAATTAAGTATCATTAGAAGGTTAATTAGGTAATTAAGTATTGTTAAAAAAAATTTAAGAATAGATCATCGCAATTAAGAGCCGAATACGTCACGTCGATTCAGTGGCATGGCTACTCTGTGAAATTGAAGTGGTCACTTAGGCGACTAGCTTTAATCGAACACTACCAGTGGCGATTGGCTTGATTTTAATTTGCAAAGTATCTTTGATTTACGAAGCTTGGGATATAAGTATGGTATTAAGTCAAAAATAATTCTTATTATGCAAAGTATCTTTATATTTTTGATTTGCATTCATTCTAATAATTATTTTACGATTTAAACATAAATATTAGTAAGCACACTTATATCTTCTATATTTAGATTTATATTTTAGTGACTTTAGAGTTTAGTATATTGATTGATTTAGCTTGTGAAGTTGAGTTAATCTTCAATAATATATTTTTTTGTAATAAATTCACTTATTACCTTTCTTACTTAATTTACACCTTAATTCATTTGTATAGTGACGAACTTTAAAACAAATTTATTTTATTATAAGTTTGTAAGCTAAAAAGTTTGAATGTGATACAACACAAAACAGCAGGCGAAAGAGTTGAGTAGAAATGGATAAAAAGATCATTGAATGAAATAAATAAAAGAAACATAGTACCTGCGCTTCAAAATATCTTTACAAACATGTAACTCCTCCGTCTGCGTGGAATCGCACCACTCAGTGTGTACTAGTCAGTGCAGGATGGGCGGTCACATACGATGGTGACCCTCGATTCAAGATCTTGGCGATCCGTCGGTCGTCAAATTTGGAAGATTGGTTGTGTGACTCATATGTAGGCTGATATGTGGAAGGACCTGGATCCGCATAAGAAGATGGCCCGACACTCCAATCATGATGTGCAACACCCTCTGTATGCACCGATTCGTAATATGTGTCCTCATATGTACCGATCGAGTCTCGCATAGCGACTCATTACTATCAGCATCCGCAGGTGGTCATCCACATGGCCAAAGTATGGCTGAAAGATGTCCCGAGTCACTAAGATGTGCTCTGCCTACACGAAAAATAATATGAAAAATTAGCATTTACATAAATATTGAATTCAAATGAATACTTATATTAACACTTACATAAACACGGTCCACTGGTGCTTTGACATAGTAAGTGATTGGAGGATCTGTAATGCATCTGAGAATCACGAATTCTATATCTTGTCGATAGTCATCTGTCAACTTCCTCATCTAAGCCCTCGGAGGCAATCTCGCCTCTCCCAAGCGTGATGTGTGGTAAATGTCGGCCGACATCCGCTTTACCCATCAACCCTTTTGAAACTAGAATCAGCGGGGCTACATCTCTGGAATAAGGCCACTAACACTCTATCGATAAATACCACTCAACCCTCTTGGTCAGGGACTCGTGATGATCACCATCGAGCATCTATCGATAGGCGTGATCTCTCTCACTCATCGGCTCAGGATCACGTACAACAACAACAACAAAATAAGCCTTAATCCCACTGGGTGGGGATTTTACATGAATCCTTCTTCTCCATTGTGTCTATTGTCAAATTCTCATATAATTCAAGTATACTAAGATCATTTTTATACATCTTAACCAAGTCTTTTAGGTCTACCTCTACCTTTCTTAACATAAGGAAAATCTAATGCATCTACTCTCTAATAAATGGTCATGTACGCGTTTATGTGGCCAAACCATCTAAGGCTCTCCCTAATCTTATCTACCACTGGAGCTACTCCAACTTTTTCCTGAACATACTCATTTTGCATTCTATCTCTAAGAGTAAATACACTCATCCACCTGAGCATCCTCATCTTTGTAACACTTAACTTAGTCATATGTTTCTCTTTTATTGGCCAACATTCTGCACCATAAGTCATTGCATGTCTTACCACCATCTTATAAAATTTTCCTTTAAGTTTAAGTGGAACATTTCCATCACATAATAGGCCAGATGCATTCCTCCACTTCAACCATCCAACTTGAATTCTACTAATAACATCTCCATCTATTTCACCATCATTTTGAATAATAGAGCCTAAATATCTGAATCGCTCACTCTTATTAATGATTTGATCACCTAAAGTCACAACACTATCACTAAAACTTCAACAACTAAAATTACACTCCATATATTCAGTTTTAGATCTACTTAAATGAAAACCTTTAGACTCTAAAGTTGACCTCCATAATTCAAGTTTCTTGGACTCCCTCTCTAGTCTTATCAACAAGAAGAATGTCATCACAAAAACATACACCAAGGTACATCTTCTTGTAAATGCCTAAGAACATCCATAACTAAAGTAAAAAGATAAGGGCTTAATGTTGATCCTTGATGTAATCCAAGCGAAATAGGAAAATATTTTGTCAATCCTCCTTGTGTTTGGACACAAGTAACGACTCTAGTATACATATAATGACTTGAATATAACCAATATTAACTCCTTTTACGTTCTAGAACTCTCCAAAGAACATCTCTTGAGACTTTATCATAAGCTTTCTCTAAATCAATAAATATCATATGTAGATCCTTCTTACTTTCTATGCTTCTCCATCAAACCTCTTAACAAATGTATAGCATCCATAATAGATCTACCGACATGAAAAGGATTGTGAGAAACTTACATCACATTGTAACCTATTACTCTCTCCCATAATTTTAATGTATGGCACATTAACTTAATTCCTCTATAATTTGCACACTCTTGTGCATCACCTTTATTCTTAAATAAGAACCAACAAACTCTTTCTCCACTCATGCATCTTTTAGTCTTTAAAATAACATTAAAAGATGTAAAAAAGAAATTTCTTGATCTCTAAACATTTCCACATCTATTGGAATATTATTCGTCTCTTGCTTTTCATATTTCATTTTCTTTAAAGCTTCCTTCGGATCTACTAATACGATGATAAAAATGAAATTCTCTATTTTTGTTTAAGGTATTAAGGTTGCTAAAATCAATCGTATTTTCAGATCCTTCATTGAAAAGTTTATTAAAATACCTCGTCCACCTATTTTAAATATCTTTTTCTAAGAAAAGCACTTTATTATTTTCATCCTTAATACCCTCACACTATGTCTTTACTTCTCCTATTTATTTGGTTGTAACTTATACATACATCTTTCACCTTCTTTGGTATCTAATCTATTGTATAAATCACTAAAAGCTAAATTTTTTACATCATATATTACTTTCTTAGAATCTCTAAAGGCAATTTTATATCTTTCCCAATTCTCCGAGTTTTTACATCTAAAATCAAGTTTTATAACAATGCTTCTTATTTTTCTGCACACCTGACTCCACCACCACCAACTATTCTTATTAAAAAAGCTTTTCCTTTTTATTCTCCAAGCACATCTTTAGCAACTTGCTTAATTTCACTTAATATTTTTTCCCACATAATGTTAGCTTCCTTATGAACATCTCAAATTATAATTTCTTGTAGCTTGCTCTTAAAAATATTTTTATTTGCGTTCTTTAAGTGTCCCCATCTAATCCTT